>CADDXX010000057.1:2021299-2199149 GCA_902810485.1 Alauda arvensis
TTTGCTGTTATTAAAGATACCATCATGTCTACTAGTCTTGCTCTTCAGGAAGAAAAACTGTGTTGATATCAGATGTTAAAACAAGCATCTTTCTGACAGTGTTTGCAAGCTGCACACACTAAGGAGTGACAAAAAGCTAATGGAAGAAAAAAGCTATGCAAACCAGATCAGAAGCGATTGTTTTCAAAGAGGTAAAGAAGTTGCACTGAAAGAACAAAATTGGTTTAAAAATTAAATTATATAGGTTAAAAWTGGGAAATAGTCTGAAGTCTCTTCCTTTTCCTAAATCAAACACTATATATTGAAAACGAAAGACTGCCCTACCCTGAAGAATTCCCTACACTACCTCTAGTTCCCTAGCTATGTACAAACATTGAAAAGCTACCCAACATTTATCAAGAGTCAAGTAGGTTGCTAAGTACATACCTTTCAAGTCTTTGGATTTGTTCCATCAAAGACCATTTCTCACTGTTTAACACACTAATTTGATCTTCTAATTTTTGCACTATTAAACATTGCTAAACACACAAAGACAGAAACAGAAGAGTTTAGTGCAATGAAGTTAAGTCGTACATCAACCAGCTGTAACACTTCTTCTGTACAATCTTACTTCTATTGACTGTGGTGTTGTTTCAAACACAGGAACAGTCCCAAGTATAGGAGTATCAGCCTCTAACTCATCATCTTCCACACCAACTGATGCATCCACCACGTCTCTTGCAGTAACATGATGGTTTCCAAAGTCACGGTAGAGTTGTAACAGGTCAGGAGGTTTTGGAATGTTCAATCCTACATCATCCCAAAGTTCAAAATCCTTCAAAAGAATGAAAGAAACTAAAGCATACAATATACTTCCTTTTATTTTCATTTCTCTTCCTCATTTGACCACAGGTGATGCAATAACAAAATAATCACATCAAGAGTGTATGGTAGTAAATCAGAGAGAAGCTTAACTCAGCAAGAAACAATAGTAGAGGAAGGATCCACTTTGTGAACCAAAACAGTTTCACTGTAAAGGCAGCTCTAGGTAACATAGTAGAGAGAGGATCTTCCAAAGCACATAAGGTTACACTGTTTTGCTACGACATGAACACTTTTTAGAATCAGAAATAACACTGCTCAAATTCTAGCAGCAGTCAATGAAGTTGATACAAGGCAGAAATATTAGTTTTGTTCCCATTTCATTGATCAGTGCAGGTGTAATTTCCCTGAGGCAGACAGTCACACTATCACAGAATCATTTAGGTTGGAAAAGACCTCTGAGATCATTGAATCCAACCTTTGACTGATCATCAGTATGCAAACAAGACCAGAGCACTAAGTGCCACGTCCAGCCATTTCTTGAACACCTCCAGGGACAGTGACTCCACCACCTCTCTGGGCAGTCTGTTCCAGCCTGTAACATTTCCATGAAGAAATTCCTCCTGATGCCCAGTATAGCTCAAACAGCTCTGTAGATGACTGACAGTGAGGTGCAAACAATACAAGGGCCTCCTGTCTTAAACCATCACTCTATGTTCTTCCTTTTCTCATTTACATCTTATCATCCTATTAGTACAAGAATATTCCATATCTGTGTATACAGTAAAGTTTGTGCACTGTTACAAAGGAGTTGTGATGGTCTCTTTAATGACATTAAGTTTAAGTATTGGTTTAAACTTTTTTCCTATTGCTCTCAGTCTTCACTACATTTTTTCCATAGTCTGGTCACATGCTTTTATTTGAAGAAAGATTATTTTCTCAAAGAATTATGTAAATAATGTAGAAAAAAACGTGCCTACCATACATTAATTGCAGCATGTTTATATTTACCTTTTAGAATTAAGAATTCGGCTTTTTTATTTTGCTGATTGTCTCTCGACACAAAACTTTCTCAGTTGAGAACACAAATAGGATAAACTATTAATCTTTTCTCTTTTGGGGGCTGTATTCTCAAATATATGGATGTGAAGCACAAATATTCAGAGCAGGGTGATTCAGAAAGTCAACAACATATTGGCTTTATAGATTAGGATATGAAACGCAGGAAAAGTATAGGATGACCAGTTACAGATAAAACTGGATGAAATTCTGTATTTAATTTTTCTGGTAATATTCCAGTTTTGTGATTAATACATATTGGCTGTTGACGTTACTGGGTGTTTCATCTACCCAGAAACAGTCAGAATGTACTTAGAACCTTCCAAACATTTTTCCCAAGATATTCTTCCCATCAAATGCAAGCCAACAGAGATATAAAACTGGTTTTTAAGCATTTAAAAATGCATCCAAGCATAGCTATGTTAGGAAAGATGTAGGGTAACACCTTATTACCAAGAGCTTCTTCAATATAGTACTCAATGCTACAGGTGAATATGTACACACAGACACATCCAGAAGACAACCACTGAGTAAACTGTACATCCTGCACAAGTCAACTGAGTAGGATCTCAGGAAAAGAGAACATCTGAGACCCAGATCCTTGAGTTTAACTGAATGTGTGTCACACCAGAATATAAGGAAATATCTAACTCACAGTATTTCACTTCTTGTTTTGCTTCCTTTCTAAAATGCAAGCACTGTGTCTCCTTCCTACAAATTTTGGGAAACTGCTGCTCAAACTGCTGTGTTTTCAAACCATGGTTTATATATGAAAATGCTAACTAACATATTTAACTTTTAGAGTACTCATATATATGAGGCAAACTGCATACACAGGAAAAATCACTTAAGTTCACTGGAGTTTATGAAAAGATCAGAATATGGAAAGCAGGCATGTAAAAAACCCCAAACAAACCCACAAGCCAACTTTACCTGATCATGATTTTCATCTGAAAATGTTATTGATGTAAGCTTGTAACTATTCTTCAATAAAAATTCATTAACTAGGAAGTTTAGAGCTCTTTTCTCAAGAGGTCTGATTGGCTCCTGGAAAAAAAACAAAACAAACAAACCACTAGATCTTTGGTTTTTCTCTCTTCCAACTATGAAGCATACTCATAATAAAATCCATGCAAAGTTCATTTATCACCAGCCACCTACCTGAATTTCAGGACTTGATTTATAATTTTTTCGTTCCTGCAAAGGAACTTCATTTTCTGGGGAGGAAAAAAGAAGTAACTAAATTTTACTCTCTCACAGAGGATGAGCTCAGCTACTTCTACATAGTTTAAAGTAGAGACTTAAGAAAAGGTTTATGTACACCACCTGCAGCCTGAGTCAGGTTGGCTCGAAGGGCCTGTATGGTCTCCTTGGCTTTCCGYAGTTCAAACTCCAGGACTGGACAGGGATTTGGATTAAACACACACAGGCATCCAACCAAGGCAAGGGAAACAAAAATAAAATATAAAAAGCAAGGATGGGTGTGAAAAAAAAGATACTGTTTGTATTAAACATAAAGCATGCAATCTTTATGGAACTTATGAACACATGCAGCAGAGTTGGTCTGAAAGCAAACTGGTGAACATTTTCCATAGTTTCACTGGCCTTAGGTTAGCTAAGTCAAAATTTCAAGCTGTCTGACAAGGACTCACTGTAAGGTTTTGGGAAAATATTTGGGAGCTGATGCTGTCAAATGTTTTGGTTTTTTGGGGGCAAGAGAAGTATGTGGGCAATAAGAACACAGATCTAAATGAAGCAAATATGTTGTGGCAGCAAAGGAAGCTGTCTCCATGTAGCAAAGCTTAAACCATGAAGTGAATGTACAGCCCCATTGAAACCACAGACATTTTGGAAAATAAAATCATACAGCAAAATTTTAGGAATTTAAATGGGAGATCATGAAGTGTACTTTATGTTACTAAAAAGAATAATGTGATTTTAAATTTCTATTTAATAATAGTGGAGTTTTAAGAATGTCCTACAGTCAATCGGGATTTTGAATTCAGCTCACTGAAATCAAATGAAGAGAGATGCACAAGACCAAAAACACCCAAAAATGAAGCTCTTCTGCAGTGCTTATAAAAAAAGCTTGAAAGTAAGCCTTTGCACCACTATTCTTGAACATTTATACTGACTTTCAAAGACCTAGAGTCAGCTTTAAATTCAAAAATACTTAATACTAGCCTTCCAGTCTCTCTTCATTCACCCTTCCACTCCCTAGTGACTGTTACTTGTTTCTCATGTTCCAATGTTTTCTTCAAAAAGGGCCAGTGGTGATTTGTGTGCACTGGCATTTCATGCATTTTGATGCTGAGGTCTTATGTACATGTTAACCCCCTGGACCTTTGCAAAACACATAGCAAATGTTCTTTTAATAGCCATTTATGGGTAGAACATCTAGGGAAACCTATTTAAGAGATTAACAGATAAATAGATGCATTTCACTAATTCTCAGATTGATCTAATCACACTGAAATATAGTTAGCAGAAGGACTCAACGAAGAGAGATGAGCACAGAACACCTACCATGCTGAAGTGTTAGTTGACCTATTTAGAATAGTTTCATATCTACTTGATTCCCATACAAAATGAAAAATGTTGCAGTGACTTTTAACAAGACAGTTTCAATGAGATCTTTAATCACTACCTGGAAACAATTTAACATGGCATTTTGAAATATTTACACAGAACACAACGCACAGCAGAAACACTGTGTTGGCCTGTGCTGCTAAAAAATGTTTCTGAAGGATGCAAGTAAAACTGGTTCCTCTTTTGAGCATCTGTTACTAAGACTCTTGCTAATTTGCACTCATGGAAAAAAGATTCACTCAGTTTGCAGTTCTGCATAAAAACTGAAGGAGTTACTACAGTACACCACATTTGCTACATGAAAGTAACTTGTTTGATGCACAGAATTTTACTGCAGCAATACAAAAGCGCAACTGAGGATACAATGAATAAAATATGTAAAATCTCTCTAGTATTCAGCAATGCTGATCTGCAAATACTTCTGTGCAACAAAGTTAGAAAACGCTCTCATGGTAAAGTAAGTACCTAATTTTAGCACTTCCTTGCATTTGAGTTACTTATTCAGAGTTGTAAGATACTAATTTGTTACTTTTTGAAAATTTTAAAGAACTCAAATTAAGTAATTTTTCTTATGGAAATGACTATGTGTTAACATTTCACTCTTGTAAAATATTTTCAAAGACCAGAACAGTTGCAGATCAGGAGTGCCCTGCACTAGAATGATATAAATAATAAAAAAAGTTAGAAAAACAATGCAAACTATAAAAACTCAGGAATCCAATTAAGGAAAATAGGAGTAAGACATGTCTGAAGGCGTAGAGAGCCAAAAAATTCATGTCAGACAGACCCATGTCAGACGGCAAGAATTGATTTTTAGTGAACTGTGACGATGCTGAAAATTCTTACAAGTCATTAGGACTTTACCCATTCAACCTTAAAAGTAGATTACTCTGCTGCATGTTTCTGTTACACAGTAGAAGATTCTAGACATAGTATATTTGAGAAGCTGTCACTTGGTAGCATGTCACAACAGCCACATAATTTTACCACAACACAGCATTGTTACAGTTGTACCTCATCTAATCTTACTAATGGCCCTAGAATTGCCATCATACAAACCTTGATGCTTTCAACTCAGTCACAAATGTAGCTGTTATTTGAAGTAGTTTGTAGGTGTTCACACCATCATACATGTAAATAGCTATAACATTAACTTCAGTCAAATGTTAAACTGTGATTAAAAGCCCTTTAAGTTATACTGAAATGTGATCTTCTGCTAAAACATGTAATAATTTTTAATTCATCATGTCTACCAATGAAATCAACACTAGTAATCTCTATTTCTTGATTCGATAACATTCTCTAAAATAAAAAGGCAACATTTTAACCCCTTTATTTGTAACCATTGTGAACTATTGACTTTTAATATAAATGACCTGATGCCTCTCCCCCTCTCCTGTTACAAAGCTGAAGCTTTGACAAAGGCAAGCTAAAGCTTATCTTCATGCTTGACTGGGCTGGCAATGTGGAACTCCCAGCACTTGGTGAAGGAACTGACACTCCTTAAGAATAACTCCAAAGTTCTGCTGCAGACAGCATAAGAAAGGAAAGAAACAGATACTCCTCTACATCAGGAAAGCAAAGAACAGAAATGTAGAGCCTTGATGTTGGGTAATCTTCCTACGAGGAAAGAGMACTTCTGAACAATTTAGTTTGCCTTAGGGGAGAAAATATCCAAATTTCAATAGTTCTGCTTTTTATTAAAAATTTCTAATCACCACAGCTACCATCCTGAAAGAAATTACAAAGCCTGACTTAAAATGGGTGAATCTTTCAAGCAAGCAATGATGCATTGGACCAAGGTTTTCAGATCAGCTAGTTTTAAATGTTTCAGTTTTCACACAGCTAATCTAATACACCTTAACAGAGAAGCGCATATCAGGAATGAGTAGCTTGTCTGCTGAACTTTGAAATTTCAAAATTAAGCTATCTCAAGGGTCTTATTCTATTGACTCACATTTGTKAATGACTTCATAAGTWATTGAATCWYAGATTGAAAAGTTAMCTATGAARAATCACCTTCARTTTGGGATTGAACTAATTGAAACCYACATGAACAGCAGTCTTGTYGAGCCAAGGCCAAAAGGYTGAGGAAAATCATCCAGYMCTTGTGTTGTATAAGCAGTAGTATTTCCAATTATATTAGAATTTTACATTCTGTATTTAGAATACCTTGTCAGATTTTTGTATACTTCACTATGAAGTACTCAGTACTTCAGGATAGTTTTATGTTGTGAAGCCACTATATGGGATTCAGACATTTTCTTTTAAATGTAGCTCTCCTCTGAAGTACCAAGGGCCCCTGTGCTTATCCAGCTTTCCTCACTTTCAYACTTTTATAAGCTTTGTTGTTCCTTAACTGCCATTTTGAGTCCTTCMTCCTTGCCAAGTAAATGGAGAATTCCAGATGTCCTAAATCATGCCCTCTAAAATATGCATGACATCCCATTACATTTGATGCATCTGTACAYACATTTTGAATCCATCAGAAGAAATTCAAATTCTTTGATAATAGCTAGAAATGAAGCCACTGTCCCAAACATACTTTARGACYTGAAGTTTTCCAACTCCCACTTTCCTGATGGAAGTTTTAAGAAAAAAAGCAGYCTTKAAATGTGAAAYACTTCAGCACATAACACAAATAGCCCCAAATCAGAAAGCTGTACTTCAGCACAAGAGATGACTACCACACTCCAAGAATTCAGACTAGCAGGAGGGTTCAGGAGCMAGTAACAGAGAACTTGTCACTCTAATAGTGGGAGGCCAACACTTGRCTCAGTAACCTCAWTAATGCTTTGAAGTTAATGAGACAKGACCACCAACAGAGAWGACCTGAAGTACAGCRGACTTGTCTTCAGGTTCAACCCCTGCAGACCTTCAACCTCGAAGGAAATTTAAGAGGCTTACAACTCCTCCACAGGGCTTAAGACAGGTAATGGGAAGATGAAACCAGATCTGCTTTCAGGATGAACAAAGTGCAATGTTAGCAAGTGATTGTTGTACTGCAGATGCCTTTTGTGTTCTGTTTTTTAGTTTTGCTTGGTTTTTTAAAAGATTTTCCTCTGACTTTGGTGTGCACAATTTAGGAGTGCCTTCTAACAAACATAAAAAAGGGCTCTGCAAAAAGCAGAAACTGTGAACTTGCATCTAGAGAAACAAAATTCTCAAAACTAAACAAAGTGTCTTTTGAATTTGTCTCTTCCTTTCAAATCTTATTCTGTTAATCAGAGACACACAGACTAGCTAGAAATCAATGCAAATACAGGGAAATCTGAGAATACATATGACTGAAATGAAGTTTGATTGTAAGAATTAATTTTATCATCTTTGAAAACACAGCGTGTATTTTAAAAATTATTAGATTCTCAGAACAGTTGATGTCAAAAGGCAGGTTAGCAATAATAACATTTTGAATTATGCAAAGTAGGGGGTTTAGACYATAGCAAATTTAAGATGTGGCAGAAGATTCAGTTCCTTAGACTGTGTGTCAGGCAAACTATTTAAAGCAAATCCTGTGGGTATTCAAGTTMGGCATACCCTTATTACACAGGAAGGGAGCAGGTTTTCCATTCTCTAGCTGCTTTATGGAAATTATGAGAATTTGGAGGAGATCTACTACCCCTTATAAATCCTTCAGTAGGGAGTTTATCCTAGCAGCAATTATTTTAARCACTTAATACATGACTTTTGATTCAAAACTTACCAGTCTTAGAACAAGTCATTTCCATCTAGTAGATTGCAAGCTGTAAAGACGCATTTTGAGTTTTTTCATCTCTTAGTGGATTACAAATGTATTATCCAAATTGTTACATAACTCTCCTTTTTATTAAGATCAGGAAGATGAAGAAAAATTTATGTTTTCTAAATTGCAGTTAGTTTTGTCACACTTATCCACATCCTGACTGGCTTCTGTGACTTGCATCTTTTCAGTCAAGCTGATGATAATATTATCAAAGGAACTCACTTTGCTTCCTTTTATCAGATTTCCCAAGTGAAAAGTTCACAGCAACTATTCAAAACATCCAAATTTTAATTCTAATGCCAGATGGAATTAAGTAGGCTTATAGTTTTTAAGTACTGAAATAAGTTTCAAACAAGAGTTGATGCAGTTATTTCCAGGAATTTTTGGACCGTTAAAACAAAAAAATATGGCAGCTAAGTCAACCACTACTCATAATGGGCAAATGGAATATGGTGGCTTTGGATGGTAATTTAAGCACACATTTTTTGATTTGGGGCTTTCTAACATTGTCAAGATACAAACTTATTTGTAAAGTGGGTATGTTATAACCTTAGTTTTCATGTCCTTCTGACTTGGAACCTGTTTGCCAGTTTCATTCATGGATGTGCATTTATTTATTTCATTTGATATGACAGGCAACTGATATGGAAATCATGCACTCTGTCCAAACAGTAAAAAACAAAGACAGCAGCATGARAAAGGCATTTACRAAGAGAAACTATTCAAACCTCATCKTCAGAACTATCAAAAGAAAAGTATGACTATTAGATCATGGCTCCAAGCTTTCACAAAGATTAGAATTTTAATCTTCTAAGCATCAAAGCTCTTAACTGAAAAGAAAGAATTTTAGAAGAAATAAGCAAGATGCACTTCCAGTTAGGTTTCAAAGTGCATTTGCTAAGAACAATTTCAAAAGCAGAAGTTACAAGGCAGAGTTTATTAAAAGAAGGAACTGGACTTGCAAAATATTGAAACCTCTGTTGACATAGTTTTTTAATGTGCAAAAGAAATACTTATCACTTTTTGAAATTGCTCGGGAAGATGGCTTTAAACAGGACTGAGGCAAAATATTTAAAGTAATTACGACTAAAACAGAATTTTAAGTAGAAATAGAATATTTTTGAAAACTTCCTGTGTTTAAAAACATCCAGAAATAATATTAATTTTAACTTTGTTCAAGTTCTTACGCTACTTTTTAAGAACTCTTTGAAAAACATCTCTAAAGGAACAYAGAACTGTAAATATCCTGACATACAATTTCCTCATCAATTAGATATGACAGCAGTCAATMACTATATAGTAATTATCAAAAATATTGATCCATTTTACTAGTTTACTTAATTTTAGGCTATATTAATTTCATACTGGAAGTAATCAATATTTTGTCACTAATGTTTTGTCAGAAGATTATGGGTTCTGCTGGATGTCAACTCTGACTGGTCTCTATTTTTCATAAGCACCTCTAATCCAATTCTARGGGCAGCTCCAAGCAAAAATCAAACTAGCTCTCTCAGTAACACTATTGCCAAGACTAGTACCAGGAAAAATTTGCTAAGATAATGAAAATAAATACAATAATGGGATTTTGCTTGTTTCTTCCTTGAATTCCAGGACACAATTGTCAAATGCTTCGGCTCCTTAAACACAATTGGTTTAGAAGATTAGTTTTTATTTACAACTAYTGCCTCCTTGAAAAGGACTATGTAWATTKAAAAAGAGARTAGCTAGATAGTAATAARWATCCAGAAGTTTCCATATGAAGTGAAGAACAGGAGATTCCTACAGTTCTAGACCAGAACACCAAAATACCTGGATCTGCTTTGTGTGTGTGAATTTAATCCAATTGTTTCACTCAGTAACACTGGCTAGGTAAGAAAAATGAGATTTTCCCACCATTCCAGACTGACCCAGAGATGAAATTTCAGAATGAAGATGCTTTACAGAACTATGTTTCATCAGTCTTTTCATTGCTTGGTGRTTCAGAGTAGGGACAATAGGGTGGAAGAGAGACAGCTTGCATCACCTYAGGTTTCATAAAGCCATAACCATGTGAGCAGAAGTCACAGCATGGACAACTTCCATTAGCTCAGGATATTGAACAGTACTAATTGACAAGAACTAAACAGAGTTCTACAGCCATTTCTACAGAACTTTTATGGGTTTCTCTGTGGAAGTTGTGAATAACTTAATATCTGAGCTTGGAAAAAAACCTGGACAGAGAAACATGGCTCACATGCAAAAATGGTTACTAAAATAACTTCAAATATAAGAGAAAGTTCTGCCTTTGGTGRTGTAATAGATCCTGAAATTAGAAGTGCCAAAGGCTCAGAACAAAAGGCAAAAAAAGATACTTTTTTTAAACCAATCTTAYGCAAACAAAGAATCAAATAGGAGAGGAGAGCACCACAATTAAGATTTGTAGCAAAGAACATTTATGGAACTAAATAAAACCTAAATCTGCTTTGAGTTTGGAAGTGCTTATTTGATCTCAATGAAAGCTACATTTTAAAAGATGACTTGCAACAGAACWTTGTCAGAAAGCTCTCACCCATGTAGTAGTCACAGACCACTATATAGAGTMATTTAGTCTATGTTTCAGCTTAACAGTAGTAGTCAGTAGGCAATATCAGTTTTATTGTCAAAGGCTGGGCACAATTTTCAAGTACACTGTGTATTTCTGCACTGGTGGCATCTGGAATCATACACAAGTACACCTGCCTGAATATTTACAGTAATTACAGCAGAAGTGTCTAAAGAATGATGTAACTAGTTAAACAACCTCAGTGAAATCTTGTCACCTTCAGAAATGTTCATTTGAATATACTTATGCTAGAAACAACAAGTTAAACAGTAACATTYTGTGGTTCCTAAAATATATAGAACACTTACCTGCTACTCTTTCATCTGTTTCTCTATTGCCATCATCAGAGTATCTTGCAAAATCTAAAGAATCAAGAGTACTGATGCTTCCAGCACGATCTTAAGGGGTAAAAAAAAWAAATACATATATATCAGAAAGAATCCTGAAAAGCTGCCTGTCTTTTATAGAGCAAGTTATACACAAAGTCAAAACAGCATCTCATTTCAGAAACCATAAATTGGAGGCTACGTGTTCTGCAAGACTCAAGTTTTACTGCATTTTCTGAAGGTCTGTAAGTAAAGAGTACATCAGTAAAATGGAACCAAAAATGCAGCACTACAGCAATTCACTGAACAGACTGTAAGATATTTTTCCTTCCCCTAAAAGATGGCATTTTTACTCTGCCCACAGCAGATGAGGAGCAGTGCATTGCAGCACTTCCCATTTTCCACAAGAGCCAGGGACTTCGGCTTGGACACACAGATAAGAACGTAAAAAAAAAAAACCTAACTATTGTGTCACAAGTTTCAAGCAGTGCCCATTTAACAGAAACCTGTAGCTCTGTAGCTGCCTCACTCTACCKCCTTTTCCCATTTTTAGTAATTTAAGGCATGTCAACATGACCAAATGATTTTTTACATATCTCTGATCTAGCTTTTAACTTCAGTACATATCCACTTAATTAACTTTTTTTAAGGAACACAGTACCTAACAAAAGCAAAGGAAGCAMAGTTCATGCCATTGCAGGTATAATCACACTCTACAATTAAATTCTCAATTTAAAAAAGAAAAGAAATCAAGAAATTCAGTAATCAGYGTAAGGTTTGGATCTGATCTAGACATTTTTCATTTCACCAGAATAGCAAAGAAAAAACCATTAACCAAAATGCAATTTTGAGAAGTCTGTTGAAGGAGAYAGTCACCTTTTTATTATAAAAATGCACAGATTACTTGGTAACAGACCTTAAAATAAATTGAACAGGTTCCTAGCACAATTGAATATGCATAAATTATATTAAGTATCTTAGGATCTTTCCTCTCATTGTGAAAATAATTTCTATGTAGCACTTCAGAAATAATTTTAATTACATTAGAACTGTTGTCATATTAACAAAGAACAAACTCCACAGAACTGTCAAAAAAAATCTTATCTGTCAGCGGAAATAGAAGCAATTTCATCACTTGTCAGTCAAACTCTGTCATGACTAACATCATTAAGTACTTAACTTCTCCTCCCATTCTGCAATATGTAAAAAAAAGAAAAACAACAAAAAAATTCTATTAATGACTTTCTGTATATATTTGTGCCTAAGTTGTACTGTACGGTGTTGTGACATCCTCTCTACACATAGACCAGCACTGCACTCAAATAAGAACAACTGAATTAAGACTGATTAAAGCATTTACATTTAAAAGATACAGAGATACTAGTTACCAACTCTAGCTGAGTTCCACAACATCAAGAATTGCCTGAAAACCTTGTCTGCTCCATGGACATAAAGTATATGACAGTAYACAGTTTATATCTACCAAAGGGAATTTTCCTGTTACAATGCTTTCTTATCCAATGAAACAGGCTGTTGCTCCTCAATGAGTCTCTACTCAGTCATTGGTTTTAAACCTCATTGCTCATATGGAGGTTCCAGTCTTATCCTCTGCAATTTTTTCAGACATTAGTCTGATTTAGTAATTCTCTGTAGGCTGTTCTATAAGCTTAGCAACACAGTACAAACTCTTCTTTTTACAGCATCTTTGCAAAATGGACTGTTGTGAAAATACACCAGTAGGAATCATATTTGAAGAGATTAAGTTCAAAAGTAAACACTAATTTATGCACAGTATGAGAGTCTTTAGAACTGACTTTTCAAAACACCCAGCACTGTGATGAGTAGACATTGCTCCAACTTATTTCATTGGGAGCTACAAGATCATTTTTTGGAATCAAGTTCAAAACAGTATTCAAATGGAGATCTCAATGAAAAGCTTATGTTGAAGAGAAGTAACCAAGTCTCACATACAGCAKTGCCATGGCAAATGCAGAAATAAAACTGTTCCCTCCTGCAGTCTTGYCATGTTAACAGATCAGTTTTCTAATTGATCTGTGAACAGAAGCAAAGTAACRTCAGAGAAGCAATGCTCAAATTTTCAACTTAAGTCAACCACACTGCAATTAYTGAAGCATCCAAAGCCATAAGCAACACAACCTTTTCTTTATATGACTAGTGGGGCAGTTCAGAGGCCAAGGTTCTCCTCTGAAAACTGATAACACAAACCCAGGCATAAACCACAAACTTACTTATCAAAGCCAAAAACTTCTTGAAAAAACCCCAAAACCCAGATGCCTATAAAAAAGCAGTGGKTAATCACAATCTTTGTCAGGATTTAGACAACAGACGCTGTTTAAGATCATACCAGCAGCAGTGAATCCAACAACTCACAATATCAATCAGTTCTACAACCTCAATGGTCCTACAGGAACAAGCAACACCAAGGGGGTTTACCATTTCAACAGCCAGAAACTGCCTTAAGCACCAGCCCCCCACAGGCACAGAGACAATTTACAGGGTTCAAACTTGTACATTCACCGTTTAGACTTTGCTTTATCATTACAGTGTTCATAATAAAAGCAAACCTGTGGCTTCCTTTCCATACAGGCCGACACTGCGAAGATGCACAAACAGCTGGATTCAGATTGACAGAACCAAGGAAGATCTGCTTGGGAACACCAGCCTCACAGCCTGTTTCCTGCTACCATTACTTCAGACCACCAGCAATGCTGATCCTCCTTCCCATTACAGAAGTCCATGGCCACTACGTCACCCCCAGGCCAGGATGTGCCACTATCAGCACATGGGCACTGCGGGGCAGGGTGCTGCTGAACAGTGCCCACATGAAGAGCAGCTGGCCTGCGCCATTGCCTCGCCTGCCTAAAATGTCACCCCGGGGGACTTGTGTCTGTGGCCTCACCACTGTCTCTGTAGGCAGTCAGCAGCAGGGGTTTAACTCCTAAAACTAATGCCATTGTCTAGAAAACCATGAAATAACATCTTATAACCACCTATGYTACACTTCCATACAGGATGTACCTGCTCTGCAGAGGATCAAGGGGGTGTAAAGGGCACCTCCCTGCTGGCAGCAGGACAGCCTCCTCTGTTAGGAACATGGGCAGGGCTGTGTGAAGGAAAGGAATCCAAGGGAAGGGCTGTGCTCAGTCACACAGCTCACCTGAGSAATGTGAAACATCATCATTTGTCTGAAGGACAAAGAGTTGTACTCCAGGACACTGAGTGGAAGCATTTCAACTACAGCATTCAGAAAAGACAATTATTTTCTGAATTGAAAAGGGAAAAGAAAAAAGAATATCAATCTTTTAGAAGAAAACATACTAAATTTTTAAAATAAAAATTTTAGTCTCAAGTGATTTGGCAAAGAATATCAAAGCAACTTCTTGTGRTGAAACCACTGAAAAGGAGAAGTATACTTTGGCTGAAATCTGCTTTTCTCAGAAAGAAACTCAATCTGCCACAGCAGTAGGAAGCCTTTTTGTTGTCTCGGTATGTGCATTCTTATCAACTGTCTCCTGTGCATGGATTTTAGCTTCTTTCTCTGAATTAAAACACTTTATAATTAGYAATTCCTTTTAGCTAAAAGCTTTCCTACTGAATACTGGCAAAATAATTGCCATTAGCTTCATGCTTCAGAAAGGGTAAAAGCAAAGTAACAAGAACAATTTTGACAAGCAGGTATAAACAACTGCAGAAYACAGATCACCTCAATATGGAACAAGAAAGTGCCACAGTGCACAGAGAAGCAGTGAAATAGGCTTAGGGTTTTCATAATTCATACCAGAAAAATGCCAGGAGACATATTGGGATAATAAAGGAGAGCCTGTGCACAGYTCCTGTCTCTTACCTTTACCACAGGCAAAGGATGAGCAAAATCAAAATGCCAAGATTCATATACTCAAAGATAAGAAGATTTTAAATCCATTTGTTAAAAAATGCAATGCATTTAATTTCATTTGTGAAGTTAAAAATTGGGCTACATATCACATTTTACCTATAAACTTATAGGATCTTTAAAAATACTGCTTTATTCCAGAGGAAAGGAATTTTAATTCTTTTCTTATTCCCAGAACTGGCACCAGATGACATGCAGATTGCTGCTGACAGCTTCTGTTCCCATGGCATATATTCAGCTCTCCCTGRAAGTTGAGCATAACTAGCACAGTAGGAAAATGTAAGGAAATCTCAAAAGTGATACATCCCCCTCCACTGACATACACAATATGAAAAAGGTTATGTTTCATTCACTCTGATGATAAAAAGAGATGATTTTTACCAGTTTACCTAGAGGACACCAAGAAGGATCATATTAGCCATATTTTCWTGTAAGCCATATTATCACAGTACATGCATTAAGCAGAAATAAGTTGCAGTCTTCTACAAAATCTCATTAAATAATTGTCACATGTGCATGACACCGTAAATCAGCTAAAAGCATAGACAAATTAAGTGGCATTACTTATTGATAGGAAGGCTCAAGAAAAAATATTTTAAAAATTAATGTTTTAGAAGCTATTTGATTTTACTTTGCAAACATTCAAATTGATTTTAAATATTACTAYTTGATAAAGCAGCCCAGTTTTCACATTTCCTGTAAGATCACAGGAAATCATATCATGTACTAACAATTAATCAAATGGAGCATATGAAGACCTAAAACCCCACAATTTTTCCTTAAAATTCAAAGAGAAGAAATGATACTATGCTAAATGACAGATTCACTTTGCTAACCAAATGTTCACTTGTATTGAAAAATATCTGTAACCCTGAAATGAGGCTATTGCCATATTTTAAACTGCTGAGTGAAGTAGCTGGCTGACCACATTTCACACTGACTGGAGAAATAACTGGCTACTGGAAGTCAGGTTCTGATTAGCATACAAATGGAACTAAAAGCGAATCCTTCCCAGTCAGGATCAGAGCAGCTTCCCACTGCAGACTGCACATACTGGGATAATACATTTCCCAGTTTAAGCCAGGCTTTACATGAATTATGTGGTTATATGGAGGATGAAACAGCTGTAGCCAGAAAGCTCACACATATCACAGGGAGATACAACCTTTTTGGGTTTTTTTGAGATAGTAAAGGTCTGGATAACAACTTATACCTCTAATGCTATTTCAGGGCCATCAGGTGGACTCCATCATCTACCCTCACACAACACTATTTGGAGAAGAAAAAAGAAACATGACTTTGCATTGAAAAAAAAAAACCCAAAACCAAGCAAAAGAACACTCTTTGAATACAYTCCACCCAATTGCTTAATACAATTTTATTTGGCATTTACTGTAGCATTATCAAACAGGAACACACAATATGCCACAGGCTTGGAAAAACTGTTAAGAACATTCTTCACACTATTGGATACAACAAAGATTTATAGCAAGAACTCTGAATATTCATCCAAGCACAGCTCTGCTTCCAGAAGCATAGRATTTTTATTTCATTTAGTCTTTTTCTTTTTTCTTTTACTTTAGACAAAATTCAAATGTTTTAACATTARTGTTAGAATTATCCTACAAGCAACTTAATCCACCAGCAGTAATTTTATTTGATAATACACTCTTTTCACTAAATGAAATTTTCACTACATAGGATTTCACTAGGGACAAACATCAAACAAGGCCTGCCAGTTCAGTGTCAGGCACTTAGGAGCCATCTCAGGTTAATGCCTTCTAGCTTATCCTGAATAAAACCAGACTTTGAAAGTTACGTAAGTCAATGACTGAGGCTATCACAAATTCTTCCTTAGCATCATCATCTTGATGGCTACTTTTAGGTAAGAAAAAAACCCAGTATGTCTCCAARATAGAATTCTCTGCAGCAATAGAAACAAGTTGCACTTCATTTTTGAACTGGGCACTGAAAATCTCTTTTGTAGAACAAAATTATTAAAATGGGGAATTGCTAAGGTTTGATTTTATTATGAATTAAAAACAAAAACAAAACRGGACAATTCAACCATCAAATATGCTACACCTTAACAGGCAGCAGTAAATCAGACATCAAAAATTAYGAACTGTTATACAAAGAAAGTTGTTGGGGATTAAAAATGTCAGAACAGCATGCAATTACAGCTGTATGTGGAAAAAAACCCCAAACTTACTTTGAGATACTCTTTGAGATCTCTGAAAAGTGAGAAGCTATAAAAGCTCCCAATGTTTTTTGACCAAAAAGCCATGGACATTACTAGGACAAGCTTTAAAATAACCATACAGTTCCATGTAACCTTAGAAAACATATACAAATTTTTCCAGATGAGCTGTGCTATTCCTATGAGTTAAGCTGTACCTCCTCCCAATATACACATAAAGCCCTTCTTGCATGGAGGAACCTCTGATGGAAAATTCTCCAYCCAAAAGAAAATTATGTCATGAAGACATCAAAGCCGAAACTTTAGGGTGTCTGCAAATCAAACGTCAGAAAAAAATTTCATAGACATCTACAAAGGACAACAGTACTCRTATTTCATAGGGTATAGTTTATCTTTACTTTCAGGACACCCAACCTAATTTCTAAATGCAAAGATACATGCAAACTAGCAAGTACTCTGGTAACAGATCGAAACTGAGAAGCTTCTATGAAAATTGTTCAGGTCTGACAATTTTTTCTTTCTTCTCTGTGCTACAAGTACAATAAAAGAACTATTGAAATTCAGACCCAAGAAAATGCAGATGTATAAATACACATTTTAGGTCTATTTCTGCTGGCAGTAAAAAAGTCTGCAAATGAGGTGTTTTAGCTACCTTAAACATTCCAGACCTAGAGTAAACTAGCCAGTAGGGCCATGCAGCAGATGGCCTGCTCTTTTCTAGAGCTACTGGTCTGAAAAAGTGTGTCCTTGAATAACCGGTATTTTCAGCTGTCCTGCACAGTATCACAAGCACAAAATAACAGAACCCAAGGAAACAGGGGATGGAGGTTAATTGGGAAAAAGAATACAYTTCCTCTTGTACTTCTCTGTACATGCTTAAGCCCAGTATTAGTCCTGAACCACACAYGCCTATGTGAATAAACCACATTGTGAGAGAGAGAGAGAGCATGTGTGATAATGTGAAAACCCAAAGAGTTTTAATGAAGTCCTTTCTGCATTAAGTCAATCAGGCATCATTAACTCTTTAATAAGTGATCATCAACTCACAGATTGTATTTGTGACTACCTTATATAGCARCTGAAATAGATATGTTGTGCAATCCATATGAATAAATGAATTAAACTATTTAATTTCCCATAAATGAAGCTGCAAATTTATTTAACCGTACCACATCTCATAAGAGATCTTCGGAGATGTCTTATACATTACTTTGAAAAGTTTTAAAAGTCTGCTGCATTTAAAATTTCTGCTATGTTTCAACTTGTTCCAAGCTTACCAATGCTGGATCTTTCAGCAAAGCAAACCTGATCCAYTGCAGCAGACACATGACCTAGCATACAACCTTTACAGTAGGAACAGACTTATGTAACAGTATTTTTAAACCAACTTGAACTTGTAGGGTAAATTTTACCAGATCAACACATTCTACATTGCTATGGTAACTTGGGRATGGAACAAAAAGCCTAAAATTAATTCATTGCATCAGGCACTAAACTGAAAGCATCCCGATCTACCAACCTTGCTTCGCAACTCAAGTGCCTCTTTTGCTCTCCCTGATGTTCTTAATCAGTGAGATCTGCATTATTTTCCAAGTTGGTATGATCTGAAAAGAAGACTTCAGACCCTCATCAAATGAAAACTTAGTTAAGTAAAGCAACTTGAATAAAATTAACTCCCCAGCTGTCAGAACAATCTACTTACCAACTAGAACAGACATTCAGTACTTGTCCATGATGGGCAATCCAAACCAGATTGAAAACAGATAATCAATACACTTACCTACTTCATATTAATAGCAAAYTACAAAAATTCATAGGAAGCATGTGAGGGTAAACCCCTGAAGATGGTTAGAGAAAACTAACCTATGCTTGCTGGCCGAGAACAGAATAAAATCTCAAACAAACCAACAAAATCCCACCAACCAACCACAACAAAAAACCCAACCACCAGATATGTAAAACAAATATTTTGTAGACACATTGTAATAAAAATTTATTACTCTCACTCCATGACAGGCACACTGCAGAAACTCATCAGAAAGATGAAATTACARGTAAAAAATAGATAAGATTGTGCACCCTAGCACAGAAATAACACGCTCACAGAACTGGGTTATGATGCAGATGCACCTGGGCTGATCTCCAGGAGAGATATCCYAAAACCAGGCTGCTTTTGGAGAGAGGCTCACTGCATAGACATTCTCAGGCAGCATCCAAATTAGTTGAGTCTGAAAGAATTAARCCAGCCCTGCACAAAGCCATTTGGATGCTGTTGCAGTGAACACTCAGGTCCAGAGGGGTG
Organism: Alauda arvensis; assembly: GCA_902810485.1. Classification (NCBI taxonomy): domain Eukaryota; kingdom Metazoa; phylum Chordata; class Aves; order Passeriformes; family Alaudidae; genus Alauda; species Alauda arvensis. Next base: position 2,040,813 of record CADDXX010000057.1, read on the forward strand.
TGACCTTAGAAAAAGCATCGAACCCAGCCTGACTCCCTACAGATGTGCATGGAGTAGCTCAAGYTGCAGTGCTCTTGAGCAAGCAGACCTTCCCAAAACAGAACAGCTAAGGGCAGAGCATRGCATGGAAGTACTTCTTCCAGCTTATGACCCCAGCTGGCTTCAGCAGAAATCAGAAAGCATCACCAGCACCAAATTAACTCCATATAACATCAGGCAAAATTGTATCAATTTAGTCCTTAAATGGTTGCCCTTGCTGAAAGGCTACTTAAAGTGTACGGATAATATCTATCTTTATTCTCAAGCACTGTATTGCCTCAGTTTTTTCATATTTAAATTTCACTAAGTTCTCATTTGCCCACTTTCTACATTTATCTTGGGACAATAGTGAATTTTCCAGTTAAAACTTAACTTGTGTCTGTGCGGTTTCTAAAGAACTAACTAAAAATAACTAGCAACTGGAGACCAAAGCATTTCTCCTATAAGAAAAGGCTGAGAGAGATGAAGCTGTTCAACCTGGAGAGAAGGCTCAGGGACAGTCTCACATATAAATAATGGAAGGGAGGGCACAAAAAGGACAGAGCCAGGCTCTTCTCAGCGGTGACCTGTGACAGACCCCAGACAGCGRGCACRGACTRAAACACAGGAGGTTCCWTTGGAACCACTTCTACTGTAAGGGTGACCAAGCACTGGCACACATTACCCAGAGGGTGACAGAGTCTCTATCCCTGGAGATACTTAAAAGGCCAYCTGATCATGATCCTGGGAACCTGGATCTGTAGGTCACAGTAGTTMTGCTTGAGSAGGAGGTTGGACCAGATGATCACCAGAGGTCCCTTCCCATTTCTGAGATTATTTTGGCCATGGTTTCTCTTACTCCAAAAGTTTTTTCAAGTGACAAACCAGCTCATAGCTTTCTCTCCCCTCTAACATCAAACAAGATGAAAAAGTACTGGTTATATAAATATGAAATTCTTATTCTGTGACTTTTTACGTAACAGYATTTCCTTCAATTCAACAACAAAGTAATCAGCTGCATCACTATCATGCAGAGTTATATTGCAGGAAGGGAGGAAGAAAACTGCCTCTACCCTACAGYGTACTGGAAGAAAGAGTTCACTATTTCTCAAAAGCTTTTTCAACTTGGTCTGTCTCAAAAAAAAATTACAGTTTTTTTAACTGTTTGTCCAACACACTCAATATACTTAGTGGTATGTCTCAGGCATTCACATAACAAATAAATATATAAGGCCTACAACCTTTACTGAACTACTCAATATTTCAGCCCGTGCCACAGGAGAGTTCAACTCAGTTTCTCAAACCTGCAACTTTACAATGCACTAGAAAACCAAATACAAGTAACACCTTGAAGACAAGGAGTTGGCACTTTGAACCCAGCAATRTAAGGTTTCAGGACATACCTTTTCATCAAACAAAAAACTCCTCATGCTGTATTTTAGAAAGCTCTATAGATATAAGTGACCTAACTCAGATTTAGTAAAATAGCTTAGCTGGGAAGAGTAAGAACATACTGAAAAATATTTTTTCCCATAACTTTATTAATTCTGTGTTTACAGAACACAGAAGTCCAGTATCTACAAATTTTAAATTAGCAGAGATGGMCTGCATACAGATCAGCTTCCAACATAGCTTGTATCAATATCTACTTGATAATAACTTGCTTGCAAATATTACACAAACCTTTTTCATCAGGTAGTGAAACTCAGGTAAAATTTTTAGCAAGCATTCTCTCAGCTGGACAGAGTTTGTGAGTCACATCACAAGAAAAAGGTAATTCTCAGAGGGAAAAAAAGCCACAGGAAATTTGATATAATTTATACAGAATTGAAATTACATATGGGAGAACTTAGAAAAGTTGCCAGTGGTTGATTCTGAAATGCAAAGCTCTAGCTCAACATTCTAATTTCCTTCTTTCCACCTACCCAAAACCCAATCTCTTCTTTCCCTAACAGCAAATCCATCAGAAGGATGGTGTGCTGCTTCAGCACAAATCCCAGCTTGTTTTGCTGAAGCTTTCAGCCACAGGATGGTTAAACTCACACATAACTGAACTAACTACAGTGCCTACACAGAAAGGTTCATTAATGCTTTCCCCAATATCGAAAAGTAACAGGAACTCTGGCACAGGAATAGAAGTCGGGACAAAAGCAATTAAATTCCCCATCTCGTAGCTCTGAGGATCCTAAAAAAACCCCAACAYGCACTAAGTTACGATAGGGGAAAATACAAGTAATCATCAGAGTCACTTGGCTACTCAGTGGATAACTTGATATTTACCTGCCTAGTAACAGAGGCTTCTACTCTGTCCTCCTTTGTCCATAACTGTCATGCTTATCATGCTACCTTATCTTGTTACTTCTTTGTGTAGTTACATWCTTCTGGGGACTAACGTGTCTCCTGAACAATCTACCATTACATCCCAAATCAGCCAAAGCTTAGACTCATCCATCAGGGACAGTTTCCAGCAGACCCAGTTTTAGTCATTTGACAAGTCCAACAGTTGCAAAAGCCTTAACATAAGCAGCTCGTAAGCCATGAAGTGCATGTTACTGAAAACCTGTCAGAAACACCACTGTCAGTAAAATGGAGTGGGTTTAAAGCAGTCACAACAGGAAAAGTTCACCTGGCTTCTCTATCCCTAAAGCCAACATGAGAGCACTTACCAAGCCTCTCAGGTTTCCTCCAGGCATTGCTGCTTTCTGGCAGGTTTGAAGCCAACTCTGCTTCCTTTTCCTTCAGCATTAAGTACAAAYCTCAACTCTCTCAAATATTTTCTGTACTTCATTAAAAGTGACAATAATCAGCCTTTCCCATCTGTTGATTACCAGCAGCTTTGATTACCTATTTATCTGCACCTTTCTATCCTGTCCTTTCTCAGGGGAGCACATATTCCAAATCAGGTAGTAAAACCACTCTTACTCACAAGTGGCCAGTTTACCTCCCATTATCTGCAGATACAGTCAACAGGACTAGGTATTTTTGCTTGCTTTCATAAAATAACAGGGCAAGGACTTGAGCTGACAACATCAAAACACCTAACAAGTAGTCGTTAGAACAAAAATTATTTGCCATCTTCTCAATTTCCTGTCTTATTTAGACTGCTATTTAAGCTAGGGCATAATGAACTGCTTGGAAATAGCCCTGTTCTGCTATATTTTCATTCAGAACAAAGATCTGTTCAAAGACTGGTGATGGCAAAGCCCTGCACAAAATTACAATGTTTGTGATTCAGGATTGAGAAGAAGTATTACCAAAACACTCCCCTCTATCAAAGATAGAATCTTTATACTCTTCCCAGTAGGATCTATCTGAATTTCAAAGGCTACAAGCAAAAGGAGCAATGCATTACAGTATTTCACACCAGCCCCCCCCTCCCCGCCTCAAAACCTCCAAATGAAAATCAAACACCCCAAACCATAAACAAAGCCAGGAGCTCACTGTGAAGAAGCAGCAATACTTTATATCTCCGTGCTCATGGATTAGTTTAATATAACTGGAATCAAATAACCAGAAAGTTATAAACAATGTTATTACGGCAATAGCTGGAAAAAAATTATCTCCTGAAAACCACAAATGTAACAAAAGTGCTCAAACCCCTTATGATTTCCATTAAAGTMATTTCAAATTTTTGGAGTGTTGTGCTTTTGTAGCAATAAAGAAAAGTATAAATGGCAACTTGTAAGACTTACACTAGTCCTACCAGTATAAGCTGCATTCCTTCAGGAAAGGGCACTGATCAAACATAGCAACCAAAGGGCATCATATCAATCACATTAAAAAGAAGTTTTCTTCATCCACTATGCACAAGCTTTAATTATGGTCCTGCGTATAATAAACACATTTGTGGTCTAGGAACACATATGAGACATTTGAGCCACAGTTTTATTTCTAAATTTTGAGGGTCTCAACTTGCACTGTACCTTCTTATGCAAAAACGACAGGGACAAAAATTTTTATTTAATGTGTAGGTTCTGGCTAAAGCCTTGCAAAAGACCTGGAATACAGTAAGGAGGGACTTCCAAACCATACTGCTCGCATGAGTAGCATTAGAAAAGTGGTATCAAAATGCTCTAGCAGACATGAAGCTATTGAAACCAATGGGASAAGCTCTCAGAAGTTTGGGAACATCAAGCTGAGATACAGGACATGAAGGATGACCATACACAGGTGCTGGCCACCTAAAGGAATAGTGTTAGCTCCTTCACAGCACGAATTTGCTTCAAACTAGAAAAGCAAAGTTGCTAGACACAGGATGCATTTCCACATTTTTCATTACAATATATAATCTCAGTTACAGCAGATGTGATGTTGCTGCTGCTGGAAAAAGGAAGGGTGTTTTTGCAAAGAAGTAAGAAATCCCAGTCATCTGACTGTCATTTGCTGTTGCAACCCAGCGCTCTGAAGCATGGTTCAAAGACAAAACAGCTTCTAAGTCACTCGCTGACCACATGATGCTGGCTGTTTAAATCCAATGACACTTCAGCAAAATCTTTTTGTAACAGTCTTTGAAGACGAAGAGGGGAAATAAAACCACACCAAAATAAATTCCAGCACGCACTCAGAGTTTAGACTGGCACTTCTCAGAGTCCTTTTAGGCAATGAACGCTTGTACTGAAATTCTCCCATTCTGTACAGCACGTAAAGTTCGAAAGCTTTCTATTGCTCGGTGCAAATCCTCAGGCAGCATTCCAAACATACTTCACATTCAATAAGAATTGCCAGTCATACTTCTTCTGCATCCACTCCAATTATGAAAAAATCCCAGAATAAAGCCAGAGAAATTAATCTAAGTTGGGGGCTGGGAGGAGCAGGTACAAAGCCAGCACCAAGAAAAGATTCTGACTTCAGAAATCAATAGAAATAATTTTTTTAATGATGTTATGAATTTTTTCACTGAAGCATAAAATTCACATGACCTTGAAATGGCAATCATGCCAACCTGCACTACTTTCTACATCAATAGTTTCTATTAAGAAAACTAGTAGTTTATTCTCAAATACCTTTGGGCATGTTAAAGCAGAAGGTACATGCACAACTCCCTTATAAAGGTAGGTTCAACAGACTGGATCTCTCAACAGAACTGGACATTTTGGCTAACTTACTCTTCAGACTYATTCTTGGATCTGAACTATAGCTCAGTCATCTACCTAAATGAAGTAACAGCAGATGCTTGGGAAAAAAAGCGATGGAACTCTTCCAAAGACCATGATTTCCAGCCCATCAGAGTCTTCTGCAATCTACTTTTTAGTATTTGGAAAACGACRTAACAATGGAGGCATGAGACTACCAGCTCTTGTTCAATCAGAAGCAGTCTCTGAACTGTCACAATTGCTAGCTCAATGCTAGACTCCAGACTGCAAGAAAGTCTGATGGCACTAAGTTATAAAAGCTACTTGAGCTATAAAAATATTTTCTCATTGTTCTGCATCTGTCACCTTTCAATGTCACTTAATGTGAAGTGCCTTTTGAATCAATGTTGAGACAAAAAAAAAAACCTTTGAAATGCACCCTCTAACCTATTGTAGATATCAGATTTCAAGACACACCTTTAGCATAAGGTCTAGCACGATATTTAGTTTGAGCACTTCAGTATGAATAAACTTGTCCAAACTAAGTGTTAGTCCTCTTTTATTTTTCTCCCCACTGCTACAGCCTCCTCCCTCCTTTTCTTAATAGGGACATCCCACAGGCATTTATCAATTAGCAGGTCAGCAAAATAATTAAGATGTTCTTACATTAGTGTACATTGGTCTTAGACTGCAAGAGGTCATTTTTTTTGCGTGCATAACAGCACAGCTACACAGGCTGCTGTTTTCCTAATTCTGGAGTATGTGCAGTGTCAACAACTGGAAACAACGTTTTGTGTTCACAAAGAAAAGAGAATATTTAATCAATCAGACTGACTGGAATCCCCAAGGAAGCAGCTTGGGGATGAAACAGAAATTTATATCAGTTCAAATACAGCTGAAGCACAAGTTTCTCCAATATTCATTAATTGTATTATGAAGAAGACCACACTGAAGCTCTCAGCTGGACAAAGAGAAGTATGAAATACTAATTATTGATAAAAAAGACAAGCAGAACATAAACAACACAGCAGGAATTAAAAAAAACACTGACACATTTTTAAAAAGATCTTGAAATGCACTAACAAGTTGAAGTTTAGATATCTGTATTATCCCAGCTATCCAGATAATAATACTAGTTATTTCCAAATTTAAAGCATAGCTTCGTGTCTTTGCAACATCAGAAACTCTTAAATGAAACGAATATATAGAACTATTCACAAAATGCCTTTAGGTATCTCGGTAAACACATAATTAAGTCTTTCACCTGTCTGCTACCCACAATTCCTTTCAATACCTTCCCAYGAAGTCCTCAAAAGTCAGGTGGCTGGTCAGCTTCTCTCCCAAGCCACTCYCACAGCTTACCTCCTTTGTAGAACCCTATGTGTCTTGACAACAATGACAAAACACACTAGTGATTTTATTCTAAGCCATGTCCGCTTCTTCTAAAACTCAAAAGCTTTGAAGGCCAGCTATGTGAGAACTGTCACAATATCTGCACTCCTTTCGYTCCCTGAACTTATACCAACCCAGTATGTTTATTGTTCCCCATCTCCTTGGCTAGCCAAAGACTACAGACACTTGGTAAACAGGGTAGCGTTAATTATAGGAAGCATTGTATTAGTTGTGCAAGACCTGTGACACTCAGACCTATCTTTAAATGCACCCGCACAAATAACACCCAGGCTCCTCACATCCCATTTCTGACAGTTTTTAGACTTTAAATGTGGCACTTACGGCTTAACACCCCACTCTTTCTCCTAGCACCGTACGACTTATCTCTTGGCAGTGAGCTGCTGAAAATAATTTCTTCCACATTTGGCAAACACCCAGAGGAATACCGAAGCTCGGTCAAACTAAGCCTGTGGGACCAGGGTAACAGGGTTTCTGGCAGCCCACGTCCTCAGCACCCGGCTGCCCCGCTCCTACAGCCTCCCCCAGGCCCGCACAGGTTCGAGAGAGCAAGGAATGACAGGAACAAGGAACGACGCCAAACGCCTTTCCCGGCCGCCCCGCGACACCGGGAGCCATCCCCGCCCAGCTCGGTGCTCCCACCGGCGGCTGTCCCCGCCTCCCAGAGCTCCCCCGGCCCCGAGCTAGGGTCACTTACTGAGCTGCCCGGCCCCGGGCTCCCTGCCGCCGGCTCCCCCGAGCCCGCTGCTGCCGCCCAGGCTGCCCAGGGCCCCGCCGGCGGGCGGCGTGCCGCTCTGCCGCTCGAAGTTGCCCGGGTTGGAGAAGAAATCGCGGAGCCGGGGCAGCTCCCGGCCGCTCTCCAGCAGCTCCGTGTGCAGCTCCAGCGCCGTCAGCAGGAACTGGTCCCGCAGCAACTGCGCCGCTATCGCGTCCATCGGCACCCGCGGCAGCTCCCCTGCCCCCGCGGCRGCATCGCCCGGCGCCGCCGCTCGCAGATCCGGCAGCTCCTCGGGGCTCCCCGCCGCCGGCTCCGGCTGCTGCTGCGGGTACGCCGGCCCGCCCGGCTCGGTGCTGCTACTGCTGCCGCCGCCAGCCCGGGGCTCCTCGGGCTCGTCCTCCTCCGAGTCGCTGAGGAAGGGGTTCACACTGCCGCCCCCGCCCGCCGCCGCGGCCGCCGCCATCTTACAGCCCGGCGCGGCGCGACCGCTGCCGGGGCGCTACCGCGGCAAAGCCTGGGCGGAGACGCCGCCGCAGACACCCCTCCTGGCGGGGCCGGGACCCGAGCCGCTGCCAGACCCCTGCGACGGTGCCGATGATGTTGACGATGCTGCTGTTGCCGCGGGCGCTGCCGCCACCTGCGGCCRCAGCGACTCCCGGCCGCCGCCTCCTCGGCGGTCTCCCACCCGCCCTACCGCTGCTTCCGGATCCTCGCTCGCGCGAGAGTTCCCGCGGCCAACCGCGAGCGGCGCCYCGCCACGCGGCCCCGCCCTCTTCGGCCCTGGCACCGCCCCCTCCGCGCAGGGCGGGGCCCCAGGGGGTGAGAGGCGCTGAGGGGCGTGGCCACATCTGAGGGCGTGGCCACACCAGAGGGCGTGGCTTTGGGGCACGCCCACAGCGGGGCGCGGGCGCGGAAAGTGACGGGTGTCATGACCCAACCGCGTTGGGGCGGGGCCGGAGGCGGGGCCGGGGCGGGGCCAGGTGCGCGGAAGCGGAAGTGGCCGTGGGTCGCGGCGGGGCGAGAGGAGTGAGTCCTGGCGCGTGGGTGCCGAGCGCTTCTCGCGGGGAGGGGCGGCCCCGGGAAGGGGGGTGGGCACGGGCTGCTTCTGCTTCTGCAAAGCTTGGTCCGCTCCGCAGCCTCCACAGCCTCCACAGCAGCCGTGCAGCCTGGATAGACTCAGGGCGCTGCTGGGACAGGAGGGATGCGGGGCACGGCTTGGCCTCAGAGCCCGGGCTGGGGGCTCAGACCCTCGCCGGGTTGCGTTGATTGGGCCAGCGTAGGGCTTGCCGGGGAAAGCAGTGCCTTGCGAAGGCTCCCGGGTAGATGGACATTATACTTCCAGAGGAGGTGGTGGAGTCAATGGAGGTGTTTAAGGAAAGACCCTACTCRGTGCCATGGTCTAGGTGACACGAGCGTGTTCGATCATGGGTTGGACTCGATGTCATCATCTCAGAGGCCTTTCCCTACCAATGTGGTTCTGTAACTCTGTGTTCCCAGTGGGCGTGTGAGCCATCTCCCAGCATCAGGTGTTGCTGCAGTTCGRGAGGGCACAAGCACAGGTGGACAGTAAGTTGATGGCCTCTGGAAGAAAGGTCAGGCAACTCTGGAGGACTACAGGGATGTTGTTATGCTGAGAGAAAACGAGAAGGGCCAAAACCCATCTRGAACTTAATCTGGCTACTGCTGTAAAAGACAACAAAACGTATTTGCAGATATATCAGCAGCAAAAGGAGMGCTAAGGAGAGTGTTTATCCTTTATGGAATAACAAGGGGAAACAGTGGTAAAGGATGAGGAGAAGGCTGTGGTACAAAATGTCTTCTTTCTCTCACTCTTTTAGGACAAAGYCAGTTACCCTCATGGTGTGCAGTCCCTGAGCCATATAAAGGGAACAGGGAATAGAATTCTACTCCCATTGGGTTGGAGGGCTTGTCTGCCACAGGGTGAAAAGGCTCTGCAGAGGGATCTGGACAAGTTGTGTCAGGCAGTGCTACAGGCTGACACAAGAAAAGTGTCTGGAAGCTGGCCCAGCAGTGAAGAACCTGGGAGTACTGACTGCCAGTTRCCTGAAGATGAGCCAGCCTCTGCTCAGGTGCCCAAGAAGGCCAATGGCATCCTGGCCTGTATCAGCGGTAATGTGCCCAGCAGGAGCAGGACAGTGATCATCTTGTACCTGGCACTGGTGAGGCTGCACCTTGAATCAATTATGTGTCCAGATTTGGGCTCCTCAGTACAAGAAGGACATTGAGCTGCTGGAGCTTGTCCAGAGAACAGCAGTGGAGCTGGTGAAGGGTCTGCAACACAGGTTTTATGAGGAGTGGCTGAGGGAGCTGGGTTGTTTAGCCTGGAGAACAGGAAGTTTAGGGRGGACCTTCCTGTTCTCTACAACCACCTGAAAGGAGGCTGTAGTAAGGTGGAGATTGGCCTCTTCTCCCAGGTAACAAGTGGTAGGAGGAAAAGAAATTACATCAATTTGTGCTATTGATTCTTTTCCTAAGAAGCATAGGATTGGATATTAGTAAAAATGTATTCACTGKAAGGGTARTCAGGCATTGGAACAGGCTGCCCRGGGAAGTGGTGGGATCATAATCCTTAGAAATACTCAAAATATGTGMATATGGCRCTTGAGAATGTGTTWTAGCAGTGGACTTTGCAGTGCTGGGTTRACGGTTGCAGTCAATGACCTCTGAGTTCTTTTCCAACCTTAATGATTCTATGAGTCCGTGAAGTTGTGCATCTGGAAGTGTGGAAGTTATCACTTTTAAAAAGTTGATGCAAAGTGGTTACTTTGTGTGTTATGTGGCAAAAAACTTGAAGCCGGAGTGTAGCAGCAGGTAGTGTGTTCTRCTGGAGGAAGTTCAGCTCACTGGAAACTATGCAAAACAGGGCCAGCATTGGTTTCTGTTTTGTTTCTTTGAAAACGTTGTTCCTTCCCACCATTGGAAGCTCTGTGAATAGCTGATCCACTAGGACTTGTGTGTTGGGGCTGAACTCTTGGTAATAGAATAATTGGCAGTGTTTAGCAGTGACATGGAGATCTAAAAGCACCCTTGAGTACTCACTCCAAACTCTTCCATTCACACGGTGGTGTGCTGTAAAAGRCTATGCTTTCCAGTTTTGAATTTGCATAACTTTTCTGTAAATTTTATACTCAATTTAGCGTTCTGTCCTATAATAAACTTTGGACTTTATTACCGCTGTAGTGTTTTATGTTGATGATACACAAAAAAGATCCTAAATGGCAGAGCATGAACTGGTTGTAGCATCAAGTAAAACAGCAGTGTGTTGAAAATGCTTTAAAATTCCAGTGGGATCACAATAAAAATAGGGACAAAACCATTTTACTGTTGCTGCTCCGGTGGAGTCGAGAACCTTTAAAGAAACCCTCTGGTTTTTCCTTTCCTTTCTGAAGAATCAGAGCGTGTTCAGAGTGCGTTTGTTGGGAGCTGGCTCCGGTGCTTTGCCCCCTTTGGGAGGGAGGGAAAGCCGTGCCGGGGTCCTGCAGCGGCCTCTGGTGGCGATGCGCGGGSATTGCAGCGCCTGTGGAGCGGCTCCGGGCGCTCCCTCCCGCCTTCCTCTTCAGAAACTCATTTCTGCCCGCTTCGCTGTGCTGTGGCRGCAAGGATTGACTTTTTTTCACTCTTCCACGCCGAAAATCAGTGTAAAAGTGTTCCACTGTTTCGGTGCTTTGGTAGAGGTTGGTTTGGGTTTGTGAAACTRAATTAAATATTTACAGGTGGCACTCAGTTGCTCCAAAATAATTTAGGGATAGCTGGGAAAAAGCTAACTTTGCTGAAATGTGTATTCCAGCAGTGAAGAGTGTAGGCAGAAAAATGTGCTTGTAACAATATGCTTAAAACAGTTTCTTGTGTGGCCAAAGGAGTATTGTTTTGAAAAAACAGAGAAAAAAAACTCATAGTGTAGTGCCTCAGAGGATGYGTGAKGCAGAAAAAGCTGYGTGAGTTCTGGAAATGGAGCATTATATAGGTCTACTTGAGGCAGACAGCTGCAACTTAATTATTCAGTAGTCATTCTGAGAGAGGCAGATTGTTCATCAAGCTGCTTTGTCTCTTACTGGAGTGGTTGTCTCCTTCTMACTTTTAAAGGATTTGAGTTCTACATCTGAAAAACAACATATCTAAGTGCATCTTGGGAAGCTGAGAGTCCAAAACACCTGGGCTTGTACAAAAAAAAAATCAGAAGAATTTTTTTTTGAGGAGGTGTTTTTTTCAGTCTATGCATGTTTTGTTTCATAAGCTTTTAAATTTATGGTCCTTTAGATGAAAAATGAGCAGAAAAACCCAAACTTGGCTTTTACTGTGTTGATTTTATTAGGTGTGTTAAACCTTGAGTTAATGCCTGAGAGTTAAATGGGCTAAAACATAAGACAAGTTTCAGGTTCCCTCTGTTGTTTGGTGGGGTCATGAGTGTGTAAAGTGTTYTTTCTTTTCTGTACTACTCTGGTGYAGCACCAGCCRTTCTCACAGCCAGTGAACACACAAGCTTTAAGGGGSTTTTTGTTTCAGCTTCCACAGACAAGGTTAATTTCATTCTAAGAAGTTAATTCTRTTAGGTACATATTGGGGCTCTTTTCTGTGCTGAATACTTGAAGTATTTGAAATAATGTGTTCTGGTGAGTCCTATAAGGAAGCTGTGTAGCTTTTTTTCATCTCATTGGGATCCCAATTAGGGCATAGGGAACAAAATAATGGAGAACCATCTGAAGCAAATCTGATTTCTACTTTAAAATAATGTTGATCTCTGAGTTCTCCCAACTCTCCGTGAGTTCTACCGACTCTTGATTAAGTTTTCTTCTAAAACCAAGGTGCCTGAAATAATCTTTGTCTATATATGTTTATTGAAGGCTAACTTTTGCCTTCTTTTAAAAGAAACTTGAAGGTAATTATGATTTTTATGTTTGCTTTCAGACCTTAAAAATGAATTTTAGTGCTTTGTTAATTCTAAGCTCTGTATCAGTAGCTAATGGTTACTTGCTGTGTTACATTCTGATGTAGCTTTGTAGGAGAAGGGACTACAGGTGACCTCACCCCTGACAAGTCACAACTGTGTTAATGARCAATACAGCCTCACCCTGATGAGTARCAGCTGTATCCAATAAGGATGRGTGAGGTAAAAGAGGGGTTGGCTGGGAAGGGGAGGGTTATCATGCAGGAGGAACCTTGAGGAACATGTGGGAGAGAACCATGAAGCAGGATCCTGGGGGGAGAGAATCACTGCTGTGAGGTCAGTCTGGGTCTGCAGTCAGAGCCTSTTGTTGGAACCTGCAGTCACAGTCTAGTTGGATAAAAGCCTGCATTCAGAGTCTGCAAACCAATCCATGCAGTCAGAGTTTAGCAGAAAATAACCGGCAGTCAGAGGCTGCAAGGGAAACCTACAGGAGGAGCTTGCTGCAGCCAGAGTCAGTGAATGGTTGGAGTTAAGAGGACAAAGCTGTGAAGAGGAATAAGCCAGGGTCCTTTTAATGCTGACGCTTTTAACAAGAAGTCTGTGCCTTGGCTCATTTTTATGCTCTAATAAGAGGGCTGCTGTAACATAGCTTTACCCAGAGAAACTTACTTTATACAGGGTTTGTTAAAATGGGATGTTAAGTAAAGGCAGTACAGTAGTGTGAAGGGACACTTGGAAATATTTGCAGTGTCACCAAAAATGTGATAATGACCCTTGAAATCAGATGAAGAATGAAATGAAACAACTCCTCAAAATCCCCTTGAATTCAAGTTTGCCTGTGTTTTCCTACCTCCATAACTGCTGTTTTAAAGTGTTACTGTAAACAGTGGCTATTTGGAAGCCTACCATAAAAAAAAAAAAAAAAAAAAAAGGAGATCAAACACACTAAGAGCCCAAGGAGTATTTTAGAGAACTTATTCAGGCTTTATGTGTATATTTATAGTTTTGTGAGGATGAATATGCAAGAAAAAATTGCTGTTACAGTTGAGTGAGGAAATAGAAATTGTGAATCAAAGATGTGACCTTTTATGACACTGCAAACACTTGAATATTGCATTACTTGGGCCTTGTTCACTGTAGCCTGGCAGATGGCTCATGTTGTCTGGCCTGTAGACTGCCCAGAAAGGTGTTGCAGAGGCTCTGAGATGGGTGCCTTACCCTGCCTCACTGTGGTGAGGTACTGTGGAGGTAGGGAAGGGAAGCTGCTCTGTGCTTTTGTTATCCGCTTCATGTTATTCCTCTTCAATTTAGTATTTGCAGTTTTGGAAAAAAAAATCTGCCTGTTTTCCTTATATGCCTGTTGACTACAACTAATGTGGGGTGCAGGCTTAAAAGAATGAAGGAGTCTGAGGATGTGCTTTGAACGTGCTGAGTTAGGCCTTTTGTTAGGAGGAGATGGCAACAGTTGTTAGGAAATGCTGCCAACACAGAGGTTTATGTTGGGAATTCAGGGAAATAAACYACAACAAAGTAATTTTATTCTTCCTGCTGCTTGGGTGGTTTTTTTGTTTGTTTTTCTTGAGGTTATTTTCAACTGAATTTGTTCTCTAGAATACTTAACTATCCAGTTGTACACCTGGCTGTGCCASCCCAAGGAAGAAATTTGGCTTGGGAGTAAGTGGGTAGGACAGCTCTCTGCAGCTGTACTGGCTTGGTTTTTCTTGGAGTATTTGGAACTGTGAAATTTGGCTAGCTCCTACCCCCATGACAGCTGTTGTTGTATAAAATACCTGATAAAATGTATTTGCCTTGCTGCTCCCAAGTATTTTGGAAAAGATGCTTTTAGTTACAAGCAAGTTTCTGTAGGTGGCAGGGTGCAGGTGAATAACTCATACACAGATCACCTCAGGTATGACAACTGGAGAGTTGTTGCCCATCTGTATTCTCTAGGTTTGTGGGKTTTTCTCTAGCAGTTTTTGGTTTGTCTTCTGAGCTCTGTTTTTTCTCTACAATGATTCTATTGCTGTTTATTTGCTGGAAGAGTTTGAGTGCTGGGGAGGCTTCATTTTAAATCAGYACTTCCCCATATTGCAAAGAAGCAGAACACTGATTGTTTTCAGGAATAATTTTCTGTCTCCATTAATTATTAGAGTGAGTCAGCAGCTGAAAAATAAAGGTGTCTTGTACAAATGAAAAGTGGCTTGGCTTTGTAATTGAAACAAATACAAGCTCACGGGGCTTCAGCAGAGGGTGTTTCCAAGTTGATATATCATAAATGCTAATGAATGCCAACTACTTGGTTAGTCGGGGCTGATGTAGGAGCACAGAGAACTTTGTTCTAAAGTGGATGGCAGTATTTCAGGCTGTAGTAATTGATAGGTTCAGTGAGTTTTGAGTCCTATGGGAGTTTAGGGGAATGCTTCCTTTGTGAACAGCTTGCAAGTACGGCTGCTGGTGGAGGAGTTAAAGAGCAGGCGATTCCTTTGCATAGAGATTTCTTACTGGACCTCAAAGTATGCTTATATTACGACTTGATGCCTTTTTAAAAGGGGTACAATCAAGCCTTTTTAGCCTTTTTCTGCACTTTACAACGTGACTATTGCGGTTTTAAGATGTGAGGGGTGGGGTTTGCCGGATGGTGGCTGTGCCGTGGTGCCGGCGYGGTGCAGGACCCTGGAGAGCGCCCGGCGGTGGCAGCGCCTCCCCAGCCCCCGGGCTGGGCGTGCAGTGCAGCTCCCGCTGGGATCGCTCGTCTGCTCCGGGCTCTCCTCAGGCCTTCAATGGGTTTTTGTTCTCAGTGGGGAGCTTAACTTGCCTCGATCTGTGTCAGCTTTGCTGGGAATGGAAGTTTGGCAGGTAAAGATGTATGAAATGTAGATTATGCTAGCGGTTGAATAGTATTCAGTTACACGTTATAGTCAGCTTGCTAGCATAACTGAGGAGTACTTTGAACCCAAATAGTTCTGAAGTAACTTTTTTAAAAAAACAAACAAAACCCTAAACAAAGAAAACAACAAAAAACCCCCAAAAACCCACCACCAACAACAAAAAAACCCACCAACAACCAAAAAAAACCCAACAGAAAACCCAAAAACCTCCCAAAACAAATGAAAAACCCCCAAAAGAACGCAAAACCAAACACCGCCCCCCTCCCCCCCAACTTTCCAAAAGGTGGGAACCTACAAATTGATCATTTGAATTCTCTGTGCCTTTTTGGACAATATTACTGTATGTGTGGAGGGTTATGGTCTCTCCTCTTCTTTTTTTTTTTTTTCCCACTCCTTCAAACTGAAGCTATTGGTAAATTTGCATTTAGAAGCTTATGGATAAGAGTCTATAGATGTGCTAGTTACTGTATGATATAATTCTTGGTTATTTGTAAGRGTTGCTCTCAATAAGCAAATGTGACTTAATAGAAGAAGAACAAATTCTGCCAACTTTTTTAAACCTTCCTTATTTATACTAGCTTCTGTAGAACATACATCAAGCACTGTTTGTTTAGGGGCTTTTCTGTTAAAGGGTCTTTWTTTCTTCTGTGTGTATAAATAATATATTTTCAAACTGTTTTTGCAAGAGACCAGCTGAACTCTTGCATCCTCATCCCTGTGTGTTCTACATTGATATTTGTTGTATGACTTTAAAGTATGATCCTTGCCCCTTTTGTTGTTAAAGGGCAGAACTGTCATGCTTGTATTAGTACTTCTGCTTTATTGTGTAGTTTTATTGCAAATGGCTTTAAAAATACCTCAGGGGGCCTTCAGCCTTGATTTGTGAGGGAGGGCTCCAGTAGGACAGAAGACTGCTAGGGCAAGCTGTCTTCCATGTGCTTGTGTGCCCGTAAGTGCCACTTGTCCCTTGGCCCTGACCTGTGAAAACTGGCAGGATGTGTTTTATTAGACACTGTCAGGCTGATGTTCTTTCCCCAAAAGTGCCCAATAAAACTTTAATATGATGAATCTGTCTACTAAATCTCCAAGCAGGTTAAGAAACAAAACAGTGACAGGGGGAAAAAACTTGTTTGTTTGTTTTAATCAAGAATGCAGAAGTCTGAGGGAATCTGCTACTTTTGGTGGTACAAAAAAGAATTAAGCAGTCCATACTGGGATGGAAATATATACATATATATATACAGTATAATAATGATGTTTGAAAACTTGCTTGTAGAGTATTGCTGAATGACACAAAAATCAGGAACTATGCAAGAGGATTTGCAGACATAGATTCTCCAAATGCTATTACCAAGTGAAATAATTCACAGCAAAATCACTCAGGGTTTCTTGTTGATGGGCTTTGTTTTTTCTGAGTTCTGAATTTTTAGCTACATGCATCCTGAGTGGATGTAATGCTGAATTTCTACTCCATGCTTTGCCTCCACTTGGCTAACAAATGGTACCGAAGGGTGGTGCTCTTGTTTTCTCTTTCATGCCTCAAAATGGTAATTGTTTCTTAATGAAGTGCTCTTGTTCTCTTTTTCACTGCTATCCCGTTGTCAGTGTTGTTCTCAGGTATGGGTTTTTTCCTGGGAAACTTGTGGATACAGTTTCCCATGCTTAGTARTAATTCAGAGAAAATTACATATGTTGACACTGTGGTGATTGATTTGCAGTGTGTTCAAGTATTGGAACACTTGATGTTTCATGGATGCTTTGCAGGCCATAGTCGAATTTCTTTCTGGCAAAAGAGACTTTTCTAGGCAGGCAGAGAAATTTTGATTATCAAGTGRCGTTAAGAAAATTAAGTATTCTTTGAGCTCTTTGCCTCAGGTTTGGATGTGCTTTACTGAACSACATTTAAAATTTAAAACAGTTGTCATTTGTTATTATAATCCCTAAAATGCTCAGTGAAGATRTTGAACATAAAATAATTTTAAACAGATGGTTTGAATTACAAAAGCCACTTCAGTGCCAGAGCAAGTGGAAATACTGTAAATGCAGTTTCATTGTCTGGCAGAGTATGTTATACTTCAATAGGGAAAGAAAATGAAAATTTGGGAAAGAGGAAAAGGGAATTTATCATTTCCCCACTTCATAGATGATGAAGTCAAGATGAGGATTTGGGGTTTCCTATGTTTCAGWAGTGGGTGAAGATMWGASAGTTACTCRGAATTGGCTGGTAGGTCTCTTGTATGAATTACAGCCTTGTGTAATCAATAGGTGTGGGCTGTGACAGCAGGAATGACTCGAGTGCATTTCCTGACTACTGTAGCTCTTTAAAAATCGAGTAAAAGGGTAGAGTAGGGACTGCTAGCACCAGCTTAGATGTTGTAGAGCTGCCATATCATGCAAAGTACTGTCAGACCACCCAAATTCCATTTGCTCCTCTGCCCTAAGGAGAAGGATCATTTTTTATGTGTGAACAAATTATACAGTCACAGCTTTGACAGTTAAATTACAAAATACACAACACTGTTTAGTTGAAAAATATTAGTCAGCCAGAAGCACGGCAGACATTCTTGTCTATTTCTTTTTTCTGTAAAAGAAACTTACCAAGGCCATTGATGCATATTGAAAATACATTTCCAATGGATTTCCTTCATGTTAATCAACARACTTGACAGTATGAGTGAAGCATGGCCCCTCTAAAAGCAATTACTAATGTACCTTGAGCTCCTTRTTTTGACACTTCATTGTCCTTATGAAAATGTTCCTGCCAATGGGTCATATTCCATGCAGTATTTTGTGTATGCTTTATTGCATATTTGGAGAAAGAAAAATATAAAAGGGAAATGTTACATTTTGTATGAAGAACTATATTGTGTTGCAGCACATGTATGGTTTTCTTTGCCTTATAAATAATGCAGGGAGATTATAACTTCAGAGGCAATGCAACTTAGATGTAGATTACTTAGGGGAAAAATGAGTGCTGCATTTAATTATGTCAGCCTTCCTGTTAATTGTTGAGGGACCTGATCCAGCCTGGTGCTGTGGATGTAGCTTCTATGGCATCCAAAAGAAGGTTTGGAAAAAGCCTGGTCTTGGCAACAAATTACAGGTGAACTTGAAAAGAGGGAGAAGCTCATGTGAAGAAGGGTTGGGCTTGGGTGGCTCATTGCAACTGTCTTGCTCCTCTGCTACCATCACAGTCTGGGTGTTTTAGTCTTTGCACTGAGGTGGCCTCTGGTGAGGAACTTGTGGCTAATAGGAGGATTTTTTKGTATTGTTTTGATAGGTGTGAATACAAAGAAAGAAAGAGTCTCTTCATCCCTTTTGCCACCAGCTGGGAGCTTAACTTTCTCCCTTAGAGTTCTGAGTGAGGGGAGAGAACCACCAAAAAATTCTCCTCTAATCTGCATGTATCGCTTTTTTCTGGAAAAGTAATTAATTGCAGTCACAAGGTCCTTGCTGCTTTTCTCTCTTGAATCTCCTAGACTTTAGGAAAGGTGTCTGCTGGTTCTGCCTTGCTGTCTCTCAGACCCCTGCATCCTCTCACTCTCTCCTCTGCTCCTATACAACATGCAAATAAGTGAGAAGCTCTCAAGTCTCCTGGAGCCCCCTGCATCACCTTGGCACTGCTCATTTTCTACTTGCTCCCTTCTGTGAACAATTTGCATTTAACAGGCAGYGAGTAGCTTAGTGGATCTTTAGTACTTTCTTGTTAAGGATCAGAAAAGGGTCTTTTTTTAAAAATCCAGGCCAGCCTTGTGATTTTGACTCCAAATGGTTTGAACAACAATATTTTATTGGAAGAGTTTAAGGTCTGACATACTGGGGGTTGGACAGTATCATTATTAGCTCTGTGTGTTTTGGAGATGGTGACAGAAGGGGGAAAATGTAGACAGAAAGGAATGAATTTGAGTCTGATAAACCGCTTACTAGTTAGGCTGTGTCTATAGAGGAAGTGATTTGGCTTTCTGAACTGCATTAGGATTCCAGGATTCCGTTGTAACAAGTGATTTGTTTGGTGTGCAGTTAGAAATGACACGTGGCAAATAGGTTGCAATGTGCTTCTCCTATCTACAAGGCTTGGAGTGTCTTTCTTTCCTCTTGCTATGGTAAGTTATGACTTAACAGAATAAAGGAGAGTAACACAGTCAGAATTTGAGCAAAGCTTGTGTTTTGCCCTGTGAAAATAAGGACTGTGGAAGGTACTGCACTAAGRGATTGCCTGAGAAAATATCACAGGACGCAAAAATATTGAGATATCCTTGGCTCAAGTTGTCTTGACAGAAAGATAAAAGATGTATTTTCAAGTGACAGTTTGTTTATCCACATTTTGGATGGCCAGGCACCTGAGGGCAGAGATGTTTTGGCACGAGTCATAAATACTTTSATATGGCTCCTCATCCTCAAAAGTGTGTATGCTTAATACATTTCTRTTTTTCTTCTCTTGACAGGCTGTGYCTTTTGGTTTTTCTTATAAACTAGTGCTTAATCCAGTTTTTCTTTTTATCCTGGTTATTTTTTCYTTGTGAGGAAGAAATTGTTATTGAAATCATTATCCTTGTTGTTTCCATGCCTTTGGAGCTGTCTTGAACAGTGGAGCACCAGGCTCTATRGAGAAATTTGCATTCAGCTGAGTGCAATTAGGAGCTTTCTGAAGCCTGTGGGAAAGTATTTGTAAGCTTGAGGGCAGAGTGTTTTTCTCAACGTTGTGTCAGTGATGACACACAGAGTCCTGCATTCAAGGAGCAGTGTGAGCTGAGGTAGAGGCAGAAGGAGTGGCTGTGAGGATGTAGCAGGGCCAGGTGCTTTGGGAGCTGCCTGTCTGGAAACCATGGGATGGTATTGAGCAGTAGGATCTGTTGGGCCCTTATAAATGGTTGAGTGTAATGTAGTCAAACTATGCTTTCAAAAGAAAGTATCTTTCTCTTCCTCACTAATTCTATAGATACTATAGTCTAAGCATTAGATTTGAGTTGTGTTGATTGAACTTTTTTTTTTCTGTGAGCAAAGACTGAGGCCTGGGGAGAGTTTAAAGCAAAGAGAATTATCTAGYGCAGAAAACAGATTAGGTTGCTAATACTTTAATTAGAAGAACATAGAATGTGTTAAGCTATAGAATTGTAGCACTGGGAGCATGCAACAAGTATCTGATAGGAGTAACTGCTTTGTTTAGTAGGGTATTTAGTCTCATCAGTTTAAGGCGTGAGTAGTTCATATTCTCCAATCAGACACAACTGCATCAAAAGAAAAAGCCCTGTGGAAAATAAAACTGATTGAATAAAATGAGCTCTGGCACTGAACTTAGTGGTATATCTGTGATTGTGATTTAATATATTTAAATTGATGCAGGAACTCTGAAGATTTAAAAATAAAAAATAAGCAAATTGATACTAACAGATATTCCAAATCTCTTGGAATCTCATAGACACAAAAGCTTGTAAGTTCCTGTTTAACAAAAAGTTTCTGTTCATTTAAATGTGATTACTGTATGTCTCTTTGAAATGTTGTATTTTGCTATCTCATTTTTAATGTAGTTTTCTCTCCAAATATCTCAAGTGACAAATTATATAGTAATGTTTCAGATTAGAGTTGGAGTTGTTGCATYTGTGTTTCAGTAAGGAAAATGTTTAACTTATGTTAAGTTGCATGCAGTTCTGAATTTTCTTTGGGTTAGTAAGTAATGCCATGTATTATCTTTCAAGTCTTTTTAAAGTGTGTTTCTTTTTTTCTCTGGTTTTCCTGGCCCTTCAAGTTGTTTCTTTTTAACATCTTTCAGAGTTAGTTATGTGGTAGTGTACCCTTTTATCCTTATTTAGTAGSAGTGGTAGATTTATCATATGGTGGTTGCCTGTGTCTGTTCAGGTACTGGAATTCTGAAATAAGAAACTTTATATATATATATTGTAATTTAGATGCACTAACTAGATTCTTAAACAAACTGTTTCTTTTAGAGAGGGGTGTGTATTTACAGGGGTAGTCTGGACTTTGCAGGCTGTTAAGAACATCTGTTTCTCGATTGGTGAATGGAGGTGATGTTTGGCTAAGGAGGATAATTAGCTAATATTTAAATAACTAAGCAGCTTGGACAGCACTAATAGTCCATTGTCAGAAATGAGCCTCGCTCAGGCTCAGATCCCTCAGCTACCTTGRCTACTATTCATATTTACCTCCAGGAGGCACTGCATGAATCTCACAGCACGCTTGGCAAACAGGGACAGTTTCCAGTGTACCTGTTATTAAGCATATTTGTATCTCTAACAGGACATCAGAGGATGAGAGGGAAGGAAAAAAAATTGAAAAAGGGAATATAATAATTCCTGAAACATAATTCTTCAGCTATTGTGCTTTTGCCACTTGTTTTAGAAGAGGAATAGCATTCTGTGCTCAGCACAGCATCTTTGTTCCTTTAAAAGAAGATTTCAGTTTCTAGGCAGAGCATAATGAGCCCAGATTTGGTGGCAAACTTGGAGGGAAAAAAAAMCAGTGTTGGATGGATGCTTACTATAGGATGGCTTTTTCTGCGCTGCCTGGCTTGCATTTGCCTGAACAGATTTCAACTCTGTCGTGCAACCAGCCAGCAGAGGGTAGCATGTTCATAGAGACATTGCACTGTCTGAGTCTTCTGTCTCAGATGTAGCTCACAAAACAAACTGGTTTGATTCAGTGGTCTTTTGAAGCCATCTAATAAACCCCTAAACACCAGAGATGAGACATAATGTTTATCTGAAAGTCTGAATGAGTCCTCTGACCAGGACTTCTGGGGGAAAAAAGCTTGTTGGAAGCAGAAATTGATTATGGATTCTGGGGATGTCTGTGGTTGTTGCTCCCATTCTATAACAAATGAAATAAATATTGATTCTGGTAAGTCTCATCTGCCTCACTTTATTTTTCTTMTTCCCTCTTAGTGTTGTGCTTTGCCTCTGCCAGCTGGCTGCTKCCATGGATATACCGGTGTTCATCCTTGCAGGGCTCCTTGTGCACTGCGTGTTCTTGGTCTCCATCTTTGACATCTACTTCAGCTCTCCCCTGGTCCATGGAATGACTCCTCAGCAGACTCCTCTGCCACCTCCAGCAAAACGTCTCGTGCTTTTTGTGGCKGATGGTCTGCGGGCAGACTCTCTGTATGAGCTGGACAGCAGTGGCRTGCCCCGGGCACCGTTCCTGCGGTGAGTCCAAAACCCTGCTGAGCTGCAAGGCTCTGCTTCTGGGTGCAGCTCTGCACAGTGTTGAGAAGAGAACAAGAGAAACAACAATTGTGGTGGCTTGGGTACTACCTTCCTTTTGCCTTTGAAGTGACAAACTTTGAAGGGTTACGCTGTGCAGAAACGCGTGAGCTTGGGTTAGTGTTCCTTGTCAGGAAAGCTGCTGAAACTAGGACAGTGTAAATTGAGTCCCTGTTGTCCCCTGAACTCTACAGATAGCCAGTAACTGAGAGGGGAGTGAACTTTCTCCATTCTCCTCAGTGTGGTATCAATTCTGAAGCCTGGCAGTCACTAATTTAAACTGCTTCCTGGATGATCAGTTTAAGAGTAGTAGTACATTAACGTGCTTGTCTTCTAATGCTAAGTTACTGACAAAACATTTTAAGGAGTATTTAAAAGAGATGTCCTGAGTGGATCTAAGGGCAGGCTGCCACTTCCTCTTTGTTCCACCCTTCCTGCATGTGTGACCCTGCTGCCTCCCTTGTGCTCTCTACAGTGTGTGTCTAATTGCTTAAAGGAATGGTATAGTTKAAGGCTATGAAAAAGTAATCCTGCTAAAAAAGTGTTTAAAATCATATCCTTGTGTGCTTAGAACTAATTTTCATTAACTTTCTGTCACCTTATATCAAGATAATTATTTGAACCYAAGACAATTAATTTCCTAGATTGGAAAAAAAAACCTGTATTAAATAAGACTGCTTTTGTGTGATTATAGAATTGAATATCAGAGCAAACCAAATAATCAGCCATCTGAAGCTCTTAAGCTGAAGTCCACTGCTGCAATAGTACAGAAATGTGAGGAGTCCTTGCTACAGTGCTTGCCAGCCCATATGGGCTTACTTGTACCTACTTCTCCTGCTGTTACTGTTTTTTCTAAGGTGCTCTCTGCCACTGGCAGTGTGAGTTTACCGTGTTGTCTTCTAGCAGTGGACTTCACACTTACTCCAGGGCAGTTTCACTTATTAGCAGTGAAACTGTTGGTCTTTTGTATCACCAACCAACACCACGAAGGTGTGAATGCTGTAATGGCCCCATCACTTGGAGAAGGGGTGAGTAGTGGCCAGGAAAATGTTCTAGTGGGTTTGTGTGTTTTTTGTTGTTTTTTTTTTTACTAAGTAATTTGAGTTTTTAAGTTTCAGCCACTCAGCATTATCATGCCTATYTAGAAAAAAACATGTATTAGCTTGYCTACTGCTGGAAAATTGGGACTTTTGCTTTCTCTGCCTTACCTTGTTTGTGGAGTTAGGGGTTTCTATTTCAGAATTTGTAGAAGTAAAGCATTTGTCACCAGTGCTGAAAGTACATGAGGGAATAGGAGTAATAAGCAAAGATCCTGGTAGGTCACTGAGAGGAAGAAAATGCCAGTGGAGGTGTGAAATGCCATGTGTTGGTTTCTGGAAGTGTTTGCTGTCTGAACATTCCTTTTTCAATAATGCTGACTCAAAGTATATTCAATTTAATACAAATTTTACTTTTTTTGCATGTTCATTCCCAAATTTGAAATGTTCAGTCCCTTACCCACTTTACAGTAGTGGGCAACGTAACAGTGAGATTATTGGTCTTATCCAAGTGGAGTATCTTGGGAACTATTGTACTGTTAATGAAGAAAGACTGTCCATAAATGAGCAAGAGCCATTCTTGTAGCAATGTGCTATCAAAAGAAGCAAAGTTTTAGTAGGTATGTGGAATTAAAAATAAATATTCATTTATTTTGAAGCAGATTGTTGGATAATACGTGTACTCTAAGTACGTAGTCTTCCACAATGTTCATGAAAAATCTGGTTTTCAGCAGTGTTGTCATAGCTATGAGGGCCAGTAAGTGATCTGAATTGCTGCAATGGTGATTTCAAGGAAGATACTTTCTTCTTTGCCTGTCATGTATCAGCCATGTTGCTATATCATATTCATACTTACCATTATTATTATGGCTAGCTAATGTTTATACTGTCATGGAAATTAATTTTTTTCAGTGGTTCTTCTGAGTAAAAGACATTGAAGTAATTCAAAGTATCTAAATGAATTTTGAATAGGTAAATGACAAATTTATGTGTAATTTTTTTCTGCCTGGYGTGTGATATTGTTGACTTCAAATCCTGAGGTTGTCCTATTGTTGACAAGGGAAGGTCAAGAATTGCTTTCCAATTCAATAGAAATAAAATCCTAATTAAATCAAATTTCCACCTATTCTTACAACGAAGTCTGAGGAGAGGTGCAAGTGTTTTATTTTTTGTTTTAAGTCTTTCATGAACATTGCTGCAATACATCCTGCTCCATCTGTAGTGAGAAAATTAAGATACCAGTTTGACTAATACAGAAATCCTTTTTTCTAATTACTTTTTTTCTGTACAACTTGTGTTATGTCCTAGCTGAGATGAGAGTAGGAATAACATCTTAGAGTGATATGTCTCTATATGGTGTTATATTCTTCACTGTAGTTATGTGGGCTATTCCAAGTAGTTCTGTGAGCTTTCAAGTAAGTCTGAGGATGTGAGGTCTAAGGTGAGTTTGAAAAAGCCCCAACAAACAAAGAATGAATGCTGCAAGCTTAGAGCGGAGCCTGAGATTTTAGTGTGTTTAAAGGTATGAACTTAGAATTTACTTGGACTAAAACACATAAACATAGCAAATTTGGTAGCTTAAATCATGAACAACAAAATTTGAATTTCCTGGTAACATGACTGTTAGAAACTCTTTTGAGTTTGTTGAGACTATTCTGCTGGTTTTTCCTAAAAGTCAGTATAAGAAATGTCCTGTTGTGTTTAGTTTTCTTTCTTCCCTTGCTCTGACAGTRAGCAGTGAATCTTTCTGTTCTTCCAGAAGATGGAGACAAGAAAACAGCATATGGTAACATTCCCCTCTTGCTTCCTGACAGGCTCCAGATGTTCAGATCCTCAGCAGATGAGAATAGTTTATGAGGCTGTTTCTTATGCTTGGGCTTTGTCCTCTGTTTTCTTTGCTTTTTATCTGCTGTAACTATTTACTGTATGTGCATAAACCCCAGACACYTGATGTGTCTCTGTGTATCTGGTGAAAATGTTTTTCACTTCAGTGTAATTGCAAAAGATGCAAGGTTTACTTAAATTTTCTTCTTGCTGCCAAGATTATTTGTACCTTAGATTTATGTGGGGCTTGAATTCTCTTGGTGTTGCATCCAAGATTCAGCACAGATAAAGGCAGACCTGGTCRCAAGAGATAATTACAATTGAGTGTATTTAAAGAGTAAGATAAGATTGAACTAGACACTTTCAGGCTAAATTGGAAGAACAAAGAAGACTAACATCAGGCAGAAGCAATCTGTTGGGGAAAAAAGAACTRAAGAGGAAAGCAGCAGAAAAAAAGATAGTATGCTAATTTTAGGTGTATTAGAACACCAGCTGAACTCATCTGTTTGCAGAGCTGATGGGCCACAATAGTAATGTTCTCTGTGCAGTGTTGTAATATAGAACTACCTGCAGGTTAATGTTCAGCTTGTTTTACTGCACTGCAGGTGGTAGTGAAAATCTGTTTTAGTCTGGGTTGAGGGCTTCTTTTGCATTTCCTTCCTCAGGTCTACCTGCCACTCTTTTTATCTGCAGTTTGTTTTACTTGGGCAAGTCATGAACATGAACTGCCTTGAATCCTTTTTTCAGGAGCATTCTGGAAAATAATGGCAGCTGGGGAGTCTCTCACACCCGGGTCCCAACAGAATCCAGGCCAGGRCATGTTGCACTTATTGCTGGATTTTATGAAGATGTCAGTGCAGTTGCTAAAGGTAGGCTGGTCCCGAAGATTTGAATTTTGTCCTCCAAAGTACAGTGCTTCAGTGATGTGCTGGGTTTCTGGATGATTATTGATAAATACCTGCACAGTAGTTTGTATGCTAAGATGATATGGAAAATAGTTATTTTGGGTGGATTTCCCACTCCTAATATTGATAGTTAGGAAAATAGCTTACATCAATTAATATTTTTAATATGGTTGGATTTAGCAGCCTGAACCTAAAAGCCAGAAGTATCATATGGCCTTGCTTCTTCATGTAACAGAGCTTTCAATTATCATTTGGGATGCACTAGGATGTGGATTAGTAGATGTTGCAAACAACAAATGAACTGCAGTGTCTCAGCTGAACCATTGCTAGCTTGAGTTGGAGKATCAGCAGCAAAATAAAGTAAAAGCCCAAATAACCTTCCTTCTAACAACCACTACAAATGTAGGATTGGCAGGGATACCTGGTTAAGAGCATCTCCATGTTTCTGTTAAGTGCCTTTTCATAGAAACAGATTATCTTGAGAGTTTTATTGGAATGAAGTACAGCATAACTTCTGGAAATGTGTGTATCTTATTGCCTGAAATGCCAAAAACTGAGTTCAGGCAATAGGAGATGCAGAATTCAGAAAAATGTTAGCTGTTCAGAAGGTAAACCTGCTGTGTGCTTTGCCTGTTTGAAACCCTGCRTAATGAGACTGGCCTAGGTTTTCAGCTCACTTCTTAATGAATGGTGGACTAATTATAATATATGTTTAAATGGAATTAAAATCAAGATACACAGATTGGAGTTCATTGTGAAATAATATGGGGGAAACTTATAGAAAAACCCCACAACACTTTGCAYTGACTATCAGTTTTAGCAGTGAACGAGATCTTCTGGCAATGCMATTTAAATGCAGGTGTGTTTGTTAACAGGATGGAAGGAGAATCCAGTGGAATTTGACTCTGTTTTCAATGAGAGTAAATACACCTGGAGCTGGGGAAGCCCAGATATTTTGCCAATGTTTGCAAAAGGTAAGACTTAATTTTATGAATCTTTAACWCATACTTATCAGGTAGTAAAATATAGACACTTGGCATTTTTGAGTTAGAGAAGAAGGTGAAACAAGTATTTTCAGTTTGTGTATTTCTGTATACTTGATCTCTAGTTTGTGACATGAAGATGGGGTGGAAGAAAAGAAGCAAGCTTTTGATGAGAATATCACTATAGTTAACTCATTCATTTAAATAGACCTTATCTAATTCTGTCAGTATATTAAAGGAACCCACCTTTAGTTATGAGGATGTGGTATTTTTTTTCTTTTGTCATGTTTAAAACTCTTGTTTTGGAAGCCTGCAGCTGGGATTTTTCTTTAAGCCTGCAGCTCCCATTGAGCTGGGAGATAGAGCTGCAGTCATGCTTTTTCAGTGTCAGAGCTGAAGGAGTAGCTTATTATGGGTTATCCTGCTTTTACTCAGAGCATTAATATGTAAAAGGAAGAACTGTATGCAAGCAAGCTGCTGCTATTCCTGAAGCTGAGGTCATTTGCCTGTGGTGTGCAGTGTGTTAAATTCTTGTCAGCCCTGTGCAATTGGTGTTTGAGCAAGCAGAAATTGCTGAGCAACACTTGAAATGTTTAAAGGTTCTCCAAGTTTAATATTGTTGTTTTCTTGGAGGAATGGGTGCATATACACCCTTTGACATAATCTCAGAATAAACAGACTCAAGTGAAAAGTGGGCAAGCTGARGGCATGTGMTGCTATTTTGTTCTAGGCATTGTTATTGACAAATAAGAAAAATGGGATAGGCAGGATAGGAGTGGAATGTAATATTGGTTTAGAGAAAATATACATCATATTTCTCATGCTGATTCTTGAACTTYTTCTGAACTCATGTCTCTTCCCCCTCACATCCTGACATCCCCCCTACACAACCCTCTTCTCTGCTCTTTGCTTAAGCCTCATAAATTTATGATGAGCTGTAAAAATATCTCCTGATCATTTCCCATGACCTCAGATTACAGCTTGTATTTGGAAATAGTGTGATGGTGGCTGGGGAGAGGGGAAAGGTAGTTGCCCTTRCACAGATTATTTGTGTTCTTAGGGATGTGTTCTCAGGAAAATATTTGGGGAATTCAACAGTTTCCCAGAGCCCTGTCCCTCTACTGGTTTTGTTTGAGTAAGATGATAAGCAAAGGAGTTGTGAGCAGCTTTGATGTTATCTGAAGAGATGTGCAAGGATAATATTCTCTATATGGTTTATTCTGAGTAGTATCAACAATGCAGCTTCGTTTTGCAGGAGGCAGGAAAATCCCCCAAAGTTGGCAAAGTTTAAGTGAGAAGTAGGTGCTGTGTCAGAACATCAATCATGGTTTCTTGTGATAGATAGATTAATTTCTTTTAGGAAAAGATAGCCTCTTTGAAAGAAAGGCAACTAAGTTTATTAGTACAKAAGGGAAAGGAATCAAGTGTTTGTTCTTTATCTTTTCTTTTACAAAAAAGTCAAGAAGGCGATATAGAGAAATTAARCCATGTGCCCCTTTCTTTTCATGTTGCAGATTAGTGAGGCCACAGGACTCTTCTTGTGTATATTTTATCATGCCAATATGTTCCAAATTTTGCTGTTTCAGCACTTGCATTTGATGACACATAAAGATGATATGGCACCTGCTGCCTTTTGGGAAGGATAGAAAAATCCTTTGTTTCCTGTCATTGTCTGTTTTTTAGGTACTTTTCTTGTAACAAAATACATATTTCAAGAAAATGGTTGCGGACTCCAGAAGGAATTAAAAAAAATGTTCACAGATTTTTTAAAATAAATATCAGAATAGATATAAGTGAAATCTAAATTTGGCAAAGTTTTAATGACTTTATTAGAATTTCAGTCTGAAAAAATGTCTGAAGTATCTTGAGCAGGATTAATAGGTGTTTGTTTCTAATAGTTAAACTCATTTAAGATATAGAAATTTACTGTGCTAATTTTAACCTTATTTTCTATAACATGATTTGAAAATGCCTATTTTGTTTCCAGAGTGCTCCTTAAAACTTTGAGTTTCTCTTCTAGACTTGCTGAGATTTGAGGTTTGACCTGAAAAATCCAGCCCTATACTTTTCTGTCAGTGGTCTGGGTTGGAGCATATTCCAGAGTATTGAATGTCATGCTCAAAAAGGAGCTGAGACTGTTGCTTCTCTGAGGGGAAGTAAATACTAGTTTGTTCCACTCAGATTGCCCTTTGTTTCATGGGTTTCCCTTCTCTTTTCTGGAAGCTTCCAGAAAGGCTAGGGTCATTGTTTTAAYTTGAGTGTGAAGAAAGCTATCATTAGGATCATGGGATCAACTGGGACAAACCATTGTCCGGATTATTCTGGACAGACAGACCTCTCCATCTTCTGGTTTTGTTCCTTATTGTTAAACAATGCAGAACTTCTCATATCCCTCATATGACTGTATTTGATGACAGCTCTCTGATGGCCACACTCTGTCCTGCTCAGTGTCTGACTGTTTTTATGTATTCATTCTTTCCCCCCTCTTTTGTGCCTGCAAAATTTGCTGGCAAATTCTCCTGCTGGTCTGGATGCTGACCCATGACAGCCTTGTCAGAGACAGGACCTGCCCCACTACCAGAGAGAGAGACATTGTCTTTCTGTGGGATGTAAATCTTAATGTAAAAGCATGATAGCTTTGTCCCTGGTCCTAACACTTGAATATTGATGCTGAGTGTGAGATACAGTGGCAGAGAAGAGAACAAAAGCAATAGGTGGAATCTTGTTTGGGAACTTCTGGCACCTCCAGTTATTTCCCATACTGTAATGGCATCATCAAATCCAGCAGAGCTCTGTGCTTGCTTCTAAAAGATGTTTTCATCTCTGGCTTCCTTCTACTTCTCTATCCCATCTTTGCTTCATCCCCAGACTTAGTGTTGGCATACTGTTGCCTRCCCCCTCGAACAATAGAACTAAAACAACAGTTTCTAATGTTTTGCATAGTAGAACTTATTTTTTAAAAATCCTCCAAGCTTTTCTGGTATGACTTCATTTTGCCACTTTTTTCTCTTTAGAGCAGTGCTGGGTTGAATGGATTGTTTTGTTTTGCTTGGTAGAAATTAGAAATTGATGAGTGGTAGATGTGTTCCTTTGCTTTGTTTGTAAACTGTGTGCTTCTTTGGTGTGGCACTTCAAGGAAGGACTTCTCAGGTTTGCTGTGACACTGTGGAAAAACACTACAGCATTCTAGCCTCCTAGACTATCAGTCATCCTGGCAGTGATGGACAGGACTTATTTTTTCTTTTGAACTCGTTTATCCACCAATTGGAACTCCTGAATTCACTTCTTAATGCCTGGCAGTGTTTTATTCCTTTTCTTTTAGAGTGAGTACTGCAGTGAGTGTTCTGTGTTATAAGTAGTAGTAACATCTCCAGGGGAGAGCTGCACCAGAAAATCTGTGCCAGCTTTCATCTTTCTGGCCTGAAATACCTGCATCTGTCTGTGTGGGTTTCCACATAGTCTTGGTTAAGTAGCTGGGATGTTAGTTCATTCACAAGCCTGGAAGCTTATGCAGCTGCATTATACAATTGTGACATCCAACAGATTGGATATGTTCTCTCTGGTCATCAGCTGATTGAAGAACATTTTCCCCTCTGGGAGTTCACACAGTCACTGTATAAATGGCACCCCTGAACGGTAACAGCTCTGCCATTGACTGAATTATTTAATTAAACTTCACCTAGCTTCAAGTCTTTTCAGGACTTCTGAAGTTTAATTTCTTGGCAGTCTCTGTCTTCCCCCTGCCCCCTCCCTTCTCTGCTTTGCTCCCTTGACAGTGAGCAGAGAGTSAAGTTGCCTTGTCCAGATGCTGTGTTTGTACATCAGTGGCCATTGTGTTGTACTTTGTGGCTGAACAAAGTCCAGTACCTYTCCCTCTTCTGTTTTGSATACTCATTTTAAAGATGCAGACTTTGAATATGGTCTCTCTGAAGTTGTCCCCTGGGCTTTTGATAGCTAAAATTGAAATACAGTTACCCTCCTGATGCCTTTGTTACATGTGATATATGATTTCCTGTGGAAGAGACCTCATGGATAAGGCATTGTCTGGTATCAGCCAACTGAACTACTGAAAGCTGAGCATATTTTTCTTAAACAGCCCCCAAAACACGTGTTCAAATGAGACTATGAATGTAGATCTTCCTTTGTTAGAAGTTTCTCAGTGAAATGCTTTGTTTCAAAACCAAGTTCTGTTTAATTTGCTTAAACTGGGATTTGGTTTTCTCCTATCTGCTTTTCCATATTYTATTTCCTTGCCTGAGCATACTGGATGATGTTGTTCATCATTCCTCTGAGGTAAAATGCTAATAAAATAAGCTAATGAGGTAAAGYGTTATCTAGGCTTCCAAAAAGGACGAATTATGGCAAAGTTTAAAATAATGAGAGAATTTCTTTGACTTTTTTAAAGATCATCATTCTTGGTATCTGTATTGTTTTTGCAGGTGCTACTGGAGATCATGTTTATACATTTTGTTATGCAGCAGAAAGTGAAGACTTTGGAGCAGAAGATGCAGCCAAGCTTGACATATGGGTTTTTGATCATGTTAAGGTAAGCAGAGAATCTTTTCATGCTACCTCTTTATAAAAAACACAGTTGCATGTTAACTTTATCACAGAACATGTTAACACTTTATCATAGAACTAGAAAGTAAGAAAGTTTTGAAAGACCACTTGGGGTCATAAGGAAAATTTTCTTTAATCCACTTTGATGACAAGTGTAATAGATGCTTAAAGGAAGTATTTGTCATTCAATGCTAATTAAAAAAAAATAATACAAGTACCATGTGAAAACATTCTTGGCTTTTCTTTGTTGTGTTTGCCTCTGATGTGAATCCCATCTTGGAGTGCTAAGGACCYTTTAAGATCTTGAATGCAATTAGTTAAGGATTTTATAACAGATATTGCTGAATGCCTGAAATTTTAAGTCTTCATTTATGAATGCAAAATAAGCAATATTATTGACTTATTTTTTGTCAAATTTGTGCCTTGCCTGTAACTGTTCAGTGTAGTTTTTCCTGATAGATGTAGGTGGCTTCTGATCTTCTGCTGTGGTTCATGCTATGCTGTGGCTGCCAGAGCAGTCAAGTTTGTTTTGGGGGACAAG
Organism: Alauda arvensis; assembly: GCA_902810485.1. NCBI lineage: Eukaryota > Metazoa > Chordata > Aves > Passeriformes > Alaudidae > Alauda > Alauda arvensis. Next base: position 2,072,892 of record CADDXX010000057.1, read on the forward strand.
GTGTGAGACAGAGGCCAGAGGCAGCTTAGACCCTGGAGCTGCAGCATTTGTTGATGTGGTGCTCTGCTCAGATGATGGGTCAACACTGGTTCATGACTGTTGTTTTCTGTGACACTTATTACTGTGTTAATAGTCCAAGACACAGGATTTCTGATTATGCATTAATTCCTGTATTTATTATTCCATGCTGCCTCACTTGTTCTGGATTAAGAAATGCTGGTAGTGGGCACTSGTGTATAAATGTCTGTATCACTGAAGCAATWAAGTGAGTTACTTTCTGGAACTCAYAATAATGGTAAAAGAGTTTAAGACTTAGACTTTTTTTTACAAGATCTTTGGGCTGTATGCATTAATGTAGCCAACCAGCATAAATCAACAAAAACTAAAACAAAATKAATCAAAAAACCAAATCATCATCTATTTAGAAAGTTGAGGGGTGGTTCTGCTTTAAACAGTGACCTAGGGTGGAAAAGTTCATTATAGTTTGCTAATTTTCAAAGGAAGTGATTTTCTGAGTTTGCAGGTAAGATGTTTTTTCTAAGTGCCATCATCTCCCTGAATGTGCAGTTGTGCCATGTTGTGTGTTGTAATGCATATGAATAATACAAGTCAAATTAGGCTGTCAGTTACACTTGAACAGCTGTTGTCATCAAGTTGCACCCTGCTGTCATTTGGGGCTGCATAAGTATGTGAGGGTGATACTACCTTTCTTTTGCTTCAGAACACCTAATGGYATTTATCCTTGCAAGCTATAACAATATGCTTAAAATACATGTCATTACTGATTACTTTTTCCTTGGAGCCAGCACCATTATTTTTAAGACTTTATTTTGCCCATCTAAATTCCATACTGTGAACGGGTAGGATTTGATTGACTGGCATAAGCCATGCATTCCATTAATCATCTCTTCAACTACACATCAGCAATTGCTTCAGGAGGGTGAAACTTGAGGCTTACTGAAACCAAGGTCACTCTGCTATTATAGCTCAAACAACTTTTAGCTGTGCTTGTGAGATTATATATAAGTAGGAATGACAGTATACTGGAATCTAAATTCTGCTTTGCCTACTCTTTTTTTTTCCTCCTTTGTGTTTTCTCTAACAATGTATTGTTTAACTCATTTGTTTGCCAACGAGGTCTCTGGATTTCTGTCTCTTTAGGAAGCAAAAGGCACCAAATGTACTTCCTCTCTACTCTGCAGTCCACAGGTTCCGAGCATTGTGAGGGCTGTTTGTGCCTTCTTCTACCCCAAAAAATGACAGGGATAAAATGAAGAATGGCTTACTCATGTTTTGCTGGCACTCTGAAATTGCTTGTTCTCTTTGAAAACACTAACAGTAACTTCCTGTCAGGAGGTGGTAAACTYTAACTGCATTTTATTTGTATCTATACTTAAATCATGAGTAGAAGAAAAATGTATGGCACTTGATAGTTCTTGTCCTGTCTCCTCATGATCCAAGGTGATTKTAACCCTTTCTTGGAACAGAAAATACACCACGGATTTGATTGTGTGGGTTTTTTACCTACAGCAGTGTGTAAATTCAGCAATATTYATGTGCAGTAAGAACTTGGGAGTGGTTTGGAGTTCCAGATGAGCATGGAGTTGATGGACTGTGGTTTTTTCCTGGTTTTTGGGTTGTTTGGGGGTTCTTGTGGTGTGTTTGTGGGTTTTTATTAAGAAGCCAGCAAAATAATGAGGGATGGAGTTCAATCACTTTGATGTGGCTCAATGATTCTCAGTTCAATGACCTTTACCTCGATCATAGTTTGAATCTGTGCTAAGAGACTAAGGAGCAAAATACTGGGAGTCTAGATAAACTAATATGAAAGAAAGGTCTTGATGCATTTCTGATTTTTGAAAACATTTAGTGGAAAATAGTTTTGGAAGAGTCAAGTTTAAAATTCCAGGAACTTAGTCTTGGAGATGAGTTCCAGTAATGRACTAACCACAATTTATTATGATCAAAGGGTAGGATATGTGCAATTAATATCTTCTCACTGAAAGGGACATGTAGATGCAGATGGCCAGAAATGGTGGATTTTTTTCCTTTGTTCTTTTCTCAAATTGAACACAGTATTCCATTCTTCCTTTATCTCCTTTCTGCTGGAGAAAGGCCACCCAAGCCTTCAGACTGTCCCTTCAGTGCAGGATGGTGTCCAGAACTGAATTATGTTAAACTCTGAAACTCTGCAGGGAGTGTTGTGACCAGATGTTGATTTGTGCCAGTGGATTTCAATATAGATAGCTCTACTTTAATTAGCTTTACAATGGTTTTATGATTTATTTTAAATGTGTTAGTGTCTTGTGCATGGTCATGCTCAATGCATCTAAACCTGGCATGTATGTTTGTCCTGCCKTTGTACTTTTGTTCTACATCTGGAAACTGCCATAACTATTTAAACTCTCCCATCAGCACAAATCAGTGGGCATGGCTTTAAGCAGCCAATCAATTTAAGTTGTCCTAGACCTAAGGAGCTTTGTGAAAGGAAAAGTTTGTTTGGTCTCTCTAGTGCATGCAGTCAGCAACAATTTATCTGCTCTACTAAAGAATCATGCTTCCATGGAAGACACTGAGGGAACAGAAGGTCTCCAATTACTTAAATGTTTAACATTTTAAAGTTCGTATTTTGTGCAGTCATTTGTAAATCATTTGTTAGACCTTCTAAGTAGTCTTTTTTCTTCTTTTCTTTCTCCCATCTGAGGAGGGAGATGATTAGATCAAGATTTTACATAGTTATACCTAAAATTCTGTTGTAATAGTTTAATTAGAATTACATAAAGTTCACAGCTTGCTGTAGGTTTTAATGGGGATCTTTGTGCCCATCCCATTAAGTTGCATATTAGTTGTGACCAGTCCATTATTTTGTTGTTAGTTGCCAGAAAAGCAAACAAAAGTTGTYAGAATCATTTAAAAAGAAGGTTGAAAGGAAGCTGTAGTTACCTTGAGTCCAGCTTTCTCCATGAAGGAAGTTCAGTTAGAGCAACGTGCTCAGGCCTTGCCCAGTCAAATTTTGARCATCTTCAAGGACAAGCCTTTTAAGCAGCTATTCCAATATCTGGCTATGTTAGAGTTTACCAAATAATTTTTACAAGTCTTTGTCTTACTGCAGTTTTCCACATACCAAATGATGAGTTTCCCCTCTGTCTCATCTCTGAGACCCTCTGCTCAGTCTGGCTCAATCAGAGGACTGAAATTCCCTTCACCTTCATGGTAGATGGTTGTGCACAGCACTGGGTCCTCTCCTTAGCTGGTTTTTCTTGAGATTGGAAAAAATGAGTGCTTTCAGCCTTTTAGTTGTTTACTGCTGTCCCTGAAACTTCTTGGTGTGATTCAGCTTAYATGYACMGTGGAGGCAATATCACTGAATAGAGGAAATAAAAGTGAAGGAAGTATAAAAAAGAATGAGACAGAAAGRTAGTTAAAATAGAGTGATGGGTTGGAAACTAGTGTTGAGTAGAGGYACGACTCAAGTTTTGTGAACACTGAGTACCAAAAAGAAGATGCATTTAGCAGACTTAAGGAGATACAAGAATACTTGTGAACAAAGAATAGTTCAGCAATATCCACAGCCAGGTCATTTTTGCCCTTAGTATGTTTGGTATCTGCTTGCCAACTCATCACCTTTATCAGCCATCACTCCTCATGGTGAGCTTCCTGTTGTTTCTTGGGATTTTTTTCAGTAATCAATTTTTTTTCAAGTTTCATGGGATAAAGTTTGCTGTTTGCCCTGGGAAAAGACATCACATCTTAGGTTGCACTCATTTTCCTTTTGTCTTCTTGTTTGTAATTGGCCAGAATTTGGGCAGACTCGTTTGGCTGCTGCTGCTCTGACCTATGAGGTGGCTGGGACTGGGAAAGTGAGATGCTTTTGGTGTATCATGGGGACTTGTGTGGTGGGAGAGGAGAAGATCAGGCCTTGCCTTCTTCGGAATGGTTTCTTTTGCTTAATCATTTTGTGATAGAACAGCATATGCCTTCTAATATTGATCTACATTTTAGGATTTAATTCTGGGAGTCTTCTTGTTTGTCTGTTTTGATATGCTTTGTTTTGATTTCCTTTTATTTTATTAAAATTAAGGAAACAGAGTTTTAYTGTATCCTGCAAATTACTGGTGTGCTCTGGAAAGCTTCTTCAGTCTGTGGTCAAATATGTACAGGTGGATGGATCTCTGTGGGAAATGAAAATCTCCTTAAAAATAATTATATTGCTATTTAATGTAATCGGATTTTGTTCTTGTGTCTTTATTTAAAATATCTYTGGACTTTGGTCTTGATTTTGTTTGGACAAGGGCTGAAGCTGAGAGCATGCAAATATTAGTCCATGTGGCTTGTGTGTACTCAGGGAATTTTAACAGTGGAATTGCATACTGCCATGGTTTCCTGGCATAGCTCACTGTGATATCCTCACTGCCACTTTGGTCTTCCTCTGGGTACAGGAACTTTTGTTTATACAAGGTGTGAGCTGTAGATTTTAATCTGTCACAGCTTTGTGATGGACTACCCTGTCCTTCAGTGGCAGAAATGCTTCCCTGCTTCTATCAGTGTTTTCCCTGGACTCTTGCATGAAGTTCAGAGCCACTCTCACTTATGTTAGTGTATTGAAAGGTTCTCTAGATGCTTTTTGAGCTAAGACCCTGCCCAACTTTGTTTCCTTGGGCAGTGCTGTTACTAAGGAGCTGATGCTGGAATAGCTGTCTGCCTGCATTTGGCATTGCTGTAACGTGGCTGGTCTAACACAGAATAGCCATGTCAAGACTCATTCAGTCCAAGGGGAAATCCTCCCCTGGCATCTGCCTCAGGGATGCTTAAGTAGGACATGTGCAAGGCAGACTTATGTTGTGTAGTTCATRCATTTGCAAAGCATGTCATGTTTTGTTCTGTTTTTTAGTTTCTGCGAACAAGTTGCAGCTTGGTATCTGAGTCCTGCAGAAGCTGCTTCCAGAGCAAGAGTATTTGAGATCTTTGCTTCCAATTTAAATTCAGTAAATCAATAGGCATGTAGATTTCTAAGTGGCACTCAGGAATGGTTCATCAACTTGTTTATACAGAAGGCAAAGAAAGGATGAAGTGCTTTTGCCTACACAAACTCAAAAAAACCCCATTCAAAACCAACAAATAAAAACCCAACAAAGAAAGTCCCCCAAACAACAAAAGAACATTTCAATGTGAATGTTATCTTAGATAAGCTGAAAATTTGGACTGACCATACTGATAGCCGTTGACCTCCAAGCTGTAAATTGGGAAGTCATTATTTTTCCTCTTTTAAAACTCTGATGACTACTAGTATTTTGACATGGAAACAGCAGTGTTTTAGRTTTAATGAGATGCTTATCTTCCATTTTACTCAGATTAATATATTAATGGYTTATTCTATACAGAGCTTCTTTAATTCTGCCAGAAGCAATCAAACATTGTTCTCTGCACTGAATGAAGAGAAAGTGGTTCTGTTCCTGCATTTGCTGGGCATAGACACTAATGGACAYGCTCATCGGCCAAACTCAAGGTAACATGAGATATTAAGCATATTTTTCTTATTAGTTTTAAATGCAAATAGTAACTTTTTTAGTATGGCTATTTATCAAGCCAGAAACAAGACTTGTAGTGCTGTAGTATATATCACCAYGATCACCTACATTCTGAACTTTTGGGGTTATTTTGGGTTTTTTTGAGGTCCCATCTGTAGAAATGACAGATTTTTGCTCTGAATGGTATGTCATTCAAGTCTGTATTCAAGTCTGATTTTTAGCAATTGTCATAGTTACAGCCAACACATAATCTAGAGGATATATAGGAAATGCAGTTTTAAACATAAAATGGATACAGTTTTCAGATGCCCCACTGCTGAAGTGATATCATTGAGTTTATTGACAACAGTAAGCTCAGCTATAGTGGCTGCAAATTCTGGCRTTATGTTTTGGCTTTCCTTGTTATGCTTGAAAAAAGAGAAGAGGTTAGATTAACAGTTCTCATCACCAAATCATCTTGAAGTGTATTAGTGTATTACTCAAGAACTTTCTTTTAATTTTTTCATGTCTTGCTTTGCAGGACTTTGTCTTTCTCTTGATCCTTGCGTACTTTTAAAATTCTCTGATTTCCTACATCATTGTAAAGTTCATACTTGCTGTATGCATAATGCTCATTTACTATGTTTTTTTTAAAGACAGTTTTAAGACTGACTTTAGAATAGATAGGAAACTTTCAGTTGTCTGAAAGTTAACCATGGTCACAATTTCTGAAAATACACAATTTTTTTATTTAGTCTCTATTCCAGAAAACTAGGGTCTGTYCTGATCTAGGAATCATCTCAGAACACTTGACTGCCTGGTGAGATCTTTCTTTGCTGTTTAGTTACCAGCTTAAAGTAATTTTTGCAACATACCATTTAAGGTGTTTGAGTTTTCCAGAATTCCTTAGTTTTGGCATTCTGCTTAACTTGCCTGGCATCTGTGAGTAGTAAAATTATAGTCTTGTGTCCAGGACATAAGGTCAGATTTAAAATACAAATCCATTTGAAACTGTGATTACAGTAATCTTCAAACTATGCTGCAACGATTTAACATCTCAGTAGGACTCCGAGGAGGAGAGATTTTACATCTAGGAAGCCTTTTGTTAGCTTGATGTTCATTTGAGGTTAAAGCTGTCTGTACTCAAAGGACTGGGCTTTGAGCATGAATAAGTTGCCTTATACCCTTTATACCAATGGTGAGAGYCACCTTGAATGTATCATTTTCTTCCTATTTTTCAAGGGAATACCAGGAGAATATTAAACAAGTTGATGAGGGTGTGAAAGAAATTGCTTCCTTGATTGACAATTTCTATGGAAATGATGGGAAGACTGCATTTATTTTAACTTCTGACCATGGAATGACAGATTGGGGTGAGTCTTTTTGAATATTGARTCAGCTGAGTTTATGGGCATCTGGTGTACGATTAGAGAGCTCTTTCCCATGAGAAGCTCTGGAACTCCTGCTTTGATTTGGTACCTAAGTGTTGCTTGTGTATGAAAATCCATGCAATTTCCTGTGACAGCTGCATTTCATGTCTGGACAGAAAAAAAGACAYTAAGTTAAAGCTTCACTTCCTCAGTGACTGCTAGTAGGTGTGGAAAGATTGCTGCAGAAAACCACCTCARGCAGGAGGAGATGGTGTTATTTGGCTGCCAGCAGCAAATTCGGTCTTGTTCCAGCCCCTCTGGGAGATACAGTTCTCACTTTGGTGCTYTAAAGCACCTGGAGAAGGTGGGAAATCTGTCCAGGAGCTGGTGAAAAACTGTACAGGGAGAGGTTTTTTGARGGGTGCAGAATCTTTTTGCTGATTTTGGCCTTTTAAGCACAACACAAAGGATGGGGCTGCTGTGTATCTTTCTAGAGGAGACTGATGCTAGAGACAGGTGAAGGATTTGAGAGCACGGAGAGTGAGGCAGGGGCCAACCATGCTGACACCCACAGGAGGAGACTTGTGAAGGGTGTGGCCAAATGCTTTGAGGGCAGATGAGAAAAGTTTACAGTGTTAAGCTCATTTACACATTTTTCCCTAGTTCTTTCTTTTTTCAGGAATCTTAAGAACACTCCTGTTCCTGTGTGCAGCCAATGAAAGTGCTAAGTCTCTCTTCCACTGCTGTGTGTTTGCAGCTACTARCTATGATACTTTTGAACCAAGGCTGCTCCAGGCATGGTCATGGCAAAACATCTGTCAGCATCTTACTCTGTGTGTGAAATCCTGAAGTTTTTCARTTGAAGGGGATGCAGGTTTTTCTGTCATCAGCTATAACAAAAATATTTGTATATTTATTCTATCTGTTCATTTGCAAAATAGTCCATTTTGAATATTAGTGTGGAGCTGACTGCCACTTCCAATAAAATTTTAATTTTGCTGTATTTTTTGTATGTTTCAAGAAATTATTTCATTATTTTTTATGAGGAAGGAGTGTATATATATTTTTTATGTTTACGTTCACGGGGATCTCAGGAGGTCCAGCCACCTGCTCAAGGCAGGATTAGCTTTGGAATCAGATGCAAATGCTAGGGCTTCTTTCAGCAGGGCCCTTAAAACCTCAAAGGGAAGGAGCCAATGCAACCCTTTTGGGCAGCCTGCTCTGCTGCTTGCCTGCCCTCATGGAGGGGAAAAGGTTTTCTTTATCTGCAGTCTGAACTTCCTTTATTTCAAATTATGCCTGTTCTATCATGTTCCCACAGTGGCACTCTGGCTCCATCCTCTCTCAAACCCCCTCACAGTGGGGTACAGGTGTGTTCTCCCCAAAGCTGTTTCTTCTCCAGGCTGAACAAGTCCCAGTCCCTCAGCTGCTTCTCACAGGGCATGTGCTCCTCACTGAGACCATTCCAGGTGTCTTTGTGGTACCAGAGGAGCCCAAAACTGGATCCAGTGTCTAGAGGTTGTCTCACAGGTACTGAATAGAGGAGAACAATCCCTTCCCTGTACCATTCTCCAGAAAAATCCCTTCCCTGTACCATTCTCYTGTTAACACTGCCTGGGGTGCTGTTGGCCTTCCTCACTGCCAGAGTGAGCTGCAGGGGTGTTCTCATTATGTACTGGATCCTTTGAAGGGGGAATAAAAKGTGTTAGGAGTAAGTTCTTCAGGCTTTGAGAACCACTGCTGYGTCATCTTTTTCTGTCTTGAAGGAAAAGCTTGATCTTGTGCCAGAAGTGTTAATAACTYTGAAGTTGATTTTAGTAAATCCAAGACCAAACCCAGAGGTTCTGTTCAGGTCCACTGAGAGCAGTCTGAAGGGTAGCTCAGGAGCTTTAATTTTGAGCTGGTTGGTAGTATCAGCCTCTGCTGCAGCCTTTCAGTGGTTATCTGCAGAATGGGATGTGCACCAGTTTTAAAACAAATTAAATATTTGAAGCATGGGGGGGCATTTAGGGAAAAGAATATGATCTGAATTAGACTTGATCAAAGCTGTTGTGGTTGCTGGCAAAAGCTGATGAAGCCACTTGCTTTCTCAGTCTGACCCCATGATTTTGCTTGAAATTGATGTCAGATGGAATTGCTGACCACCAAGGCAGGACATTCCATGCCTACCCTCACCTTGGCCTCTTGTTCCTGCTACCACCCTGGCACAAGTACCCATGTGGTGTGCTGGGCTATGGAACAGACAACTAAGCAACAGCACCTTTTTTCCCTCTTTCCCCTGGAAAAGGCTATTTGGAGAGTGCTGGGGATGGAACCTGGAACTGACCCGGCTCTTGTTATTCAGATCAAGCTGAAACCTGGTTCTTTATAACAGGGAGGGAGTGGGTACAGCTGCCTCTCTCAGCTGTATCTTAGTGTATTCATAGAGGCAGAATCTCRGTGAAATGCTGATGGAGCTGATGGCTTGGCTAAAATGTAAAYTCACCTAGTATCACTTTCCTCCTGCAGTAATAAGAGTATAAGAAATAATCCCTGGTCCCTGGGAGATACAGSAAGTACTCCCTCTATAAGCTCTTTCCCCAAGTTTTTCAAACAAGGGTAGTTGTTGCTGTTTTTTGAGCCCAGAGAGTGCCTACCAAGGAACATCAGAAATCTAATTCCCAGACCAGTGTGTTCTTAAGCTTTGGGCTGTTTAAAGTAAGCCAAGCTGGATCTTCAGCTGTGCCACAGTGATTGTTTTAAGGACARAATTGGGTATGAAATTGGGAATAGCCTTGAGGCTCACAACACAGAGGAAGTGTGCTTTCTCTGTCCTTTGTGCTTATTAAAATATATATTTATAGACAGGGAAGAGCATGTGTCTGTGGAAATGTAAGGAAAATATKTAATCTTGTAGACCATATAGTGACCCACATAGGGTTTGTGTAATCAAGTCCTTCCCTTTGAGGCTGGGTTATCTCTCTGCTCTGGTACCTCACCCACTGGGTTCAATCACCAGCATTTCTTTCAAGCTTGTGTGGCTCCTGCTTTAGTACAACTGCTGCTGAGATGTTACAGTTCTCAACCTTCCTGCTTTTGGTGGCTGATATGTTAATCTGGAGGGAATAAATTTCCCCAGGGAAGAAAGTAATGCTTTATCAATTTTTAAGGAGTATGCTACTAGACTTTAAAAACTTAAAAATGAGCTTCTATCATTGTAGGAAGGATGACAGTTGCAATGCATATTGCTTCCTGGTTTTGTAGTAGAAGTCTAGTTCTTATTAAGAGGTCAGTTCTGTATGTTTTTTTTCCCACATGTGCCTAATACTACTGGAATCAGGCATTCCTGGTTTCACTGAGATGCTCAGGGTAAACACATGTACATCTTTTGASCTGGTAACTCCTCTGTATGTTGAGGCTTTAAAAATACTATGGCTTTAGTTTCTGTATGTTAAAAATCTGGGGAAATGAAAAGTTCTGTCTTTATAGTGTTGACTTAACTGATACTGATTTCCCAGCWTGAAACTTGAATTTATTGTTAGTGACATAAAAATAAGCTATCAAGCTGGAATMGGTTGTCTGTAACAGGCTTTTAGTATGTCTGTAACAAGAGCTTAGTATATGTGTGCATATTTTTAGTGCATGTAGGTTTTGTTTGTTTTTACAGCTCATGTCTTAAAGTTCCTATTTGTTTTTGTCTGGTGTGTCTTAGGATCCCATGGAGCTGGTCATCCCTCAGAAACTTTAACACCACTGATTGTTTGGGGTGCTGGGGTAAATTATCCACAGAAAGTTACATCCCAGTTCTTTGAAGATAATTTTTTGCAAGGTAGGTAAAATATAAAACTTCAGTGAAAGATTCTGGTGGAAATGGAAATGTTTTTAACCATTACACCTGTTGATCTTCGCTAACTCCTGTTCCATTTCAGTAAGTATGATTAGCTTTGTGTGATGTGTAAAGAAAAGGTRGCAGGGTATGCCTAAGGAAGTTACTGCAAAATTGGGTAGATAACACCAGTCAGTTTTCTTTTCTAATCATAGAATTGATAACTTTCTCTCTTTGTTGACAGGAGGCTATTCATGCTCCTAAAACTTAGTTCCAGAGAAGACTTAATTTTTGGGAGGATTCCCAGAGTTTGAATGCTATTTGTACAGACACATGATAAGTTGACCAGTTCAAAGACCCTTTCTAACTTCACAGCACTACCCTGTGGACTTTCCAGGGGCTGTCTTGTCTCACTTGTATCCTTGTAGCTGTTGTGCAAAGTAAACAGCTTTTCTCAATGAAAACCTGATTCTTCACTTTTCCCTTTTGTAATTTAAGAGGAAACTTTTTTTAAAAGAATGAATTTTTATTGYTTCACATACCTAATGCAATAAGCAGTCTTACTGAAGAATCAGTGGGGTTAGAGAGTCTTTAACACCTGATTAAGTTGTTCAAGCTGTTCTTCTTCCATGTGCCYCATTCTTGTAGCCTGCTCTGTTTCTAGAGATGTCTTGAGTCTTGGGTTACTGCTCATGATCAATGAGGTAATGACTTCCTATTTTATTGGCTTGTTTGTCAAGGTACATTAGAGAAAACAGGCAAAAGTTACTTCAGCCCTGAGGTTTTAACTCCACCCTGCTCTTGAGAAGGGATTTGGTAGCAGATTAAGTCATTTCAGAAACAGACAGTGCCAACATTTCACTCTGTGCCTAACTGCTGCTATAAAACTATGAAATCTGTGATAAAATTGAAAATGAGTTGTAGAAAAAAATAGAAAACAGAATAAAACTGATTTTGTGTCTGCGGTGGCTGATCTGTTAGACTTTTAAGGATATTTGATGTCTAAGTGTTGATCTGTAATAGCTGAATTTTTACATCTGTCAGTTTCCTTGATTATCAGCAACTTTAGTACAAACCTCAGCATTTGGCTTCAAGTCATGATGAAAATGGTGTGAGAGATTTCATAAAAGATGAGCATTGAGCTGATTCCAGGTGCACAATAGGCAGAGCTATATGGCCCTCATGTGTTAGGCAGTGTGTCCTTACTTAAAGGACAACATTTGTCTGTGCCCTGCTGTGCCTGCTTTGTATTTTCCTTCTGATGGTTAAAAAAATCAGCAAGCCAAATAACCACACAAAAAACCAAGCACACTAAAGCCAACATCAGAAGCTCCTCTATTTATTTAGCTTTGTGTCTGTCAAGCACATTGTTGCTTTGTTTAGACATTAACCTTAGAGATTGCTAACCACCAAGGATGAKCTCTGTTGGAGATTTGAGATGCTCTGAGTACCTTGGAGTTTGAATTTCTTTTTGAGTAATAAGTATCTTTTTAGAAAGTGACTGTTCTCTCTATGCTAGTACATGGGCTTCTAGTAGCTTATGTAGCTTAGAAGTAAAGAGAAAATTATTGACATAGAACTTGGCACTTGCTCAGGTCAATACASTTCAGCTACTCCATTGTTGCAATCCCAGATACTTTCACAAAGTTAACATATAAAAGAAAAGCTGTTAAAAAGTGTTCTCTTGAAATGTTCTTGGAATCTGTCTTTTCTGCTCCATACAGYTGCAGCTTTGACTGTGTGCAGGGGAAGGAGGGTGTTTTCAAGACTGCAGTGTAACTGATGTATGCAGGTGCCAGGCTTACATTTCTAGTTGCATGCTCCAATGTTCAAATACTTTCATCTACTGACAATCCTTTTTGATTTTTCTCTGAGTTAAGTGTTTATGCAAGTATTGACAGAACATTTCTAATGCTGACAAATTTCTTATGCTCTATTCAGTGCAAGCAGGCTGTAGGCAGCTCAGTGAATTGTCTTTCTTCTCATTGTTGCTGTGGAGGGTTCATACCCCGCAAAGGCAGTGCCAGCAGGCACGACTTAGYCTGTCCAGTCTGTCACAGAGAGATTAATGTTCTCCTTGGATGGCCAGAAGGGCACAGAGTCTGCTCTGTGTTGACAGCCTTCTCCTCATCAGTTTTGTCACCTGTGCTCTGCCTTCCCTCAGGCCTGGTCATGTAATCCTCTTGGAAGGATTTGTTATGGCATCCTTGCATCCTGCGGGCAATGTGGTATTACCTATTTGGCCACTRGTTTGACCCTTCTTCAGAAAGAGAATACAGAACTGCTCTCCAGCTCCTGATGGGCTGATGGTTGGTCCTGGGGCACAAACCCAGAGGAGCTTGTGAGTGAAGGCACTGATGCCTKAAGTTTTAGCTTTCATGTTATTCAGATTCTGTGCTTCCTAGGGGTGTAGTTCTGAGCCTCATATTAAGTGTTAGTCAGCTCTCTTCATAGAGTAGGTAGACAAAAAAAATCCTTTTCCAGATAGGAGACCAAGGACAATGGGTATGAGTTTTCAGGCTCAAAAGCATAAACAACTGTTCATGGACTCAAGAGAGAGGACAAGAAGGATGGGACTTTGTAATCTGAAGCTGTAATTGGACAGTTAAACTCCAATATGCAGATAGACCAAACCTCATAAATGTGTGAGAGCTCTTGACCAGTTGCCCATTTTTGTGGCCATTTTGGGTCCATCTTGGATGTAGCCCTGGCCAGGCTCTTGTACTGCCCAAGGTGTACCCTTAAAGGCCTTTCTATAAATACCTACTTTATGCTCTTAGCTCTATCCAGTCTCTGTTCCAGGTCAGCCTTCCCAAGGCATCAGTTCTGRCACCCTGCAAAGGGACAGTGGGACATCAGCACAACCTTCTGCAGCATCAGGACATGGGCTGCTTGATGGCATTATACACAGGYCTGGTTTGTAGGGGGCTCAGCCTGCTTTGCCACAGCTGAGGGAGTTTAATTGTACCATCTACTAGTTTGGCTTCTGTGAAGTTTTATGTGATATTTTCTTTGGTTCATGTAGCCTCATCTTCAGCCTTTTTTTGAACTGGCACTTCCCTGCTGTTTCTCTGGATYCTTTGCATCTGACAGCCCAGTGGGCTGCAGTAAAAGCAGGGCAGGATAAAGGCAGAAAAACCCCTCTAAGTGGGTGGAAAACTGCTGAGCACTGTACAGGCAACCTMGACAGTGAGCTGGAATCATAAACCAGTGTGGGCAGCATGTACAGCCAGGATGCCTCACTCCTGGGAGTGCAGCCTTGACTGGGCAGTTTGTAGGTGTGTCCCATCCTTAGAAGTTCCTGGGCTCAGTGTCCTGTGGCTCCTGTTCCAGAGCAGATGTCTTCAACTTTGTGTTTTGGAATATCTGAGTAGGTCATGAAAAAGCTTCTGACAAAAAAGAGATGTTTTCTCTAGCAGAGATAGTTTCTTCCTACCTTAGGCACATTTTGTGTGTGCACAGATGGTTTTCCAATGTTTTTCTCTGGAAAATTATATTTAAAAGGACAAGAGGCAATTAGTTTATATAATAGAAACATGGGCAAGAGTCTGTTTCTAGAAATATAAATCCATTTCCTTTTCCATGAAGCAAAAGGAAGAAAACTTGTTCCTTCAGGTGAGTTTAGCAGAATTGATGATTAATGCTGCTGATACTTCCCCTGTGTTGCCATGGGAACTTCCTGTAGCTGTCTCCCTACTGTTAAAGTACAAGTCTGCTCTCCAGGGTCCTTGTGGGACCAGATAACAGCAGACCTGTACTCAGACCCCCAAAGGCAGCACTGGTATGAGCTAATTGCTGAAAATAATTTTGGTGTGTGCAATACTGTAGATGTATGAAAGAAAAAACAAAACCAAACCTTGCTAAACTCCGTTTTTAAATAACTCTCCGCCCCCAAAGAAAGCAGCCAATTTTCTCTTTATTTCCTTAGAGGCCAGGGTAGAGCAGGAAAATACAATTTCCGACCAGGTTTTTGTATGATGTGCCAAAGCTTTAGGATCTAATGTTTGTAGYATGCTGTACCAGTGCATTTAGGACTTTGGGTTAGCCTTTTTTACAAACTATTGAAGAGATTCTATAAATCTCCTAAATCTGAGTTTGATTCTTTTAGTTGGCACAGAAGGTAATACATCACTGTGCTAAAAAAAACCAATAAAAGCCTTGGCCTTTCTTCTTGTGATCTGGGTCACAATTGCAGGCAGCAATTTATCCTGCTGGATAAAAGAAAATGTGATCTGAAATGAATGCATTTTGTTGTTTCTGCCTGTTGAGTTCCATCTGTAACCCTTCTTGAGCTAGCATCTTAATGCAAAATCATAATTTTCTTTCATACCAACACTTTACAGAAAATGGCAATAAGATATTAAATGTCGACTGAACTCAAGCTGTCCTTTCAAATCTGTGTAGATTAGCTGTTCACGTGTTCTGTTGTTTCTTGCAGAATGGAAACTGGAGAACTTGAAGAGGCTTGATGTCAATCAGGTATCAAACATCCCTAATTTAATAGTTCATAAATTTTCACCTTAAATTAGGAGTTTTGTGTGATTTAAAGTAATTGACTTAATTTAAATGAATGAGTGATCACACCAATTTCCCTAGAAACAGGAACTGCTATAACATGATGAGGATAAATTTAAATTGCTTGTTGAYGTGTGACAGCTGCACACAACTTCTCCTGAAGATCCTTTACTGCACCATTTATTCAAATGATCCCACATGGCTGTAGGGAGAGTGCAGTACAAAATACCAGGCTGCCCAAGCTGCTGTCACTAAATCAAAACMATTTCTTGCTGTYATGGTAAACTGTGGGGTTTTTTCATCTGTGATTGTGCCCCAAATATTTTGCCTTTTAGACAATTAGTACTGTAAAGGAGGAAAASAAGGTGAACAACTTATCCTTTGATCATAAATCAGTCAAGCTTTTTTAAACTGTGGTGCTTCATTGTCCTACAAAACCTAATATATGAATAACAGACTCCAAACCTACTCAAACAAGGGAAATAATCTCATGCTAGAAGGTTCAAATTGGCAATGTTCTGGATCAACTGCTTTCAGCARAGCCCTGGTACAAAACTAGAGATTAATTTTCCTCTCAAGGCTGGTGGGAGTTATRGCAGTGTTGTTTTGAGAYTGTATAGAAGAGCCTTGAGTATTACTTTGTCTGGGATAATGGAGTTCCCAAAGACAGAGCTTTTGTCCTGTAGTACACATGAGACTATGGGTAAAAATAGCAAATGAGACTTCTAATTATCATTACACTCCAAGTGTATTGTTCTCTACAAATAATGGTTTGGAGTCTGCCCRGTAGATCTGAGGCTGCAGCAGTGCYTGTGGTTTCAGTGTAGTTTCTTCAGATTTATGCTGGAAAAACAAAGAATTTTGGTGTCTAGTTTTATATTAAAGGGAAATATAAACCTGGTTAAGAGGCAGGGTTTATTATCACAAGTAGAAGGAAATGGAAACTTATTTTATGAGATGTCTTGGTGTAGATTGAAGGGCCTTTCTGAGGGCTGACTGGACATTAAAAAACTGCATRAACTCCCTCTGAAGGGGAGAAAGTGAGTGATCTCTGCTGTGGAAGCATGGGATAAAGAATGGTTGTTAAGAGCAGTATATCCAGTGCACTGCTAAAAACTGTAAATATAAAATTAGTTCTTTTGRTCATATAAATAGTCATAAAAAGTGGTATGGCCTCTCTGAGTGCAGTAAAGGAGGTCCTGAATTCCTGCAAATTAAAACTGGGGTGGTTATATTTGCTTTTTAAACTAAATGTATTTCTCGAAGCTTGATCAGCAGTGGAGCTTCACATTTTGAATCTAATCATGCCATGACAACTGGAAACTAAAAAACCAAAAAACTATAAGGGAGAGTTGTATGTATAACTTGGCAGTATTACATAATTATCTTTTGCAAAYGCAGATATGTTAAAATTAAGCTGAATTTATTAGCTCTAGAGGCTGCAACTATGCTAAAATGGGAATGCTTCTGTTTGCACAGGCTGATATAGCACCACTGATGGCTTCCCTTATTGGTGTGCCTTTCCCCCTGAACTCTGTGGTAAGAAATACAAATGTTTTTCTGTGTTGTAAAAATCTGTTCACCATAGAGGAAGAGGTGTTGAGGACGAGACTTAAGGTGTGTGAGGAGAAGGATTACAGATTTGTAAAAGTGTGGTAGGGTGTGAAGACTGCTTGTAGTTTTAATTTTATGTGTGTATCTTTAGTTTAGAGTACCAACTTAAATCTTTTTATGTGTAGTATAGGGCTTTTAATTGGAAAGGCAGCTGGTCCTTCTGTAATTGTCAACTTTATACTCTTGAGCTATATAAAAGTTTTGTCTGTCATTGTTTTTAGGGATGGTAAAAATGCAATATGGTTTGAAWAACACACGATTTTGATCATGAAAGCTAAGCCTGTAAACAATCCAGTTCCAGCAATTTAATGTTCAATTATTTCTTGATTAAACTAGTGTACTTTCTGCAGATGTTATCTTGTGCCTCTAATTTAGAGAACAGTGAGATGGCTTTTTCGTGTAATTTCTCTCCTGTATTGCTGCATAGTCCAAAAGTTTCCTCATAAATATCTGACAATTAGCATATCATTAGTGTGCTGTCACACTGCTAGKTTCACATATCAAACACCTATTTACAGCATAGTTATTGTAATATTTCTTCTGGAGACTCATCCCCAGGGGTTGTCCCCCTGTCCTGCACTCATTGCTGGTTATGTGAGGAAAGCTGCCCAAYATGGGGTGGGCAGGGGAACTGCTCCCTTTCCTGCCACAAGGGCTGGACTGAGTCAGGTCCAAGTGAGGCTTTGGGTGGAAGACTTTTAGGGGTATCAAAAATGGCTTCTGATTAGAGGTTGAGTTTATRTTATTTTATACAATGTAGTTTAGTAACAACTTTAGTTATTTATGTTTTATGTATTCCTGTAGAAGCTGAGATATTATAAACMATCCCTGTGATGTTGAAGATCTGTGCGAGAAGAGTATTTTCAAAGGAGTTACATGAGTTATTTCAGCAGTAATTTGAAGTATTCTTACTGCTTATTTGGCCAGCAATTCAGTTAAGAGAAATTCCTGTTATTTCATTTAATTTATGTTTACTTATTATGTGTATTTTTCTTCCTCAGGGAACTCTGCCTCTGGAGTATCTGAACAGTAGTGCTCTTTTCAAAGCAGAGAGCATGTTTACCAATGCTGTTCAGATTCTTGAACAATTTAAGGTACTAAACATGTGGTAAAARAGCTCAACTTATCTGAATGATAATTGTTGCTATGTGTAAAATAATTGCATGACTTGTCCTATATTGTATGCTGAATTGAAAGGATTAAACTTGAATGCACTTTCGTTTGATTGAATAGCTGTGAGACTTATCTGAAGTTTGAAAGACTTTATTAAACAGGTTTGTTTGTTTTGTTTCTTTTGTAAGGGGAAAGAATAACTTTTTCTTGCTTCTTAACAAAAGTGGTGATGTTTATTGGTGTTAATGTACACCTGCTTGCAGAATGTAGGTAGAATCTGAATAGACTAGGGGAGGGAAATAATGCCTTTGCAATGGGGTCTGGGAGACAAGGCCTTAATTCAGGGTCAGTGCACAAACAGATCAGAAAGGTAATAGGCTCCTGTGCATTAAAGAAATTAAATTAACGGCCTAATTAGCTTTTAGCTAATGCTGTTATATCTGTTGTTTTGCTTTGCAAGTGTTCATCTCTGGCTTTTCTGTCTTGATTCATTTAATATTGGATATTACATTATGAKAATACATGAGTGGTACAAACAAAAAAGGGTCTGTTTCACTAAGCAGTCAAATGAGAAACTGTCCAAAATCCCAGTTTTGGCATGGCATAGAAATGCTCTGAGGGAAAAGCATCCTCCACAGACAGAAGCTGAGACACAAAAGAATTGTTATAACTGTCTGGAAATTCATGTCATGATAGTGAAATAATGAACTAGCATGTGATTAGCACCCTCAGCATCTTCTATCCCTTTGTGAATGCCAGGTTCACAAAGGTGTGGATACCAGGGTGGCAGTATCAGCAGCAGAATCACTTTSAGAAATATTGTGGAGAGCTGTCATGTAACAAGGGAAGTGACTGGTGGGGTTGGACATGAAGTTTGAAGCATGCTGATATCACCTCTGCAGYTGGAAGACTTCTGCTTTAAGAATTAAGGATGACTCACATCTTTTTTAGTTAAATTGGSATCTTGGAGATTATTTTAATAACGAAGTAGTTCTGCTTCTCCTTTGAGCTCACTTCTGTTGTTCTGTAGTGCTAGGTTGTTGTTGTTGTTGGCTAGTTTTTAGTATGGTATTGAAATGGTCCTGTCTGAATTTTCTTTGTGTTTCTCTGCTGAAGCAGAAGTAGTGCACTGGCTTAGATATGCCAAGTGGATTTTCACTTTTCCTGTGATGGACTGATCTGACCACAGTTTATGCTCCCTGGAGATGATGCCCTGGATGGGTAGGATGAAATGTGGGGGCTGCTCCTTGGACCAGTCAAGTTTTACAAGTAGTGTGCTTAGGAAGTTCCTGCCTGCACATGATGCCAACAGCCAGACTTGAGTCAGGCAGCTGCAGGAGCYCTTAAAGAGGTTTTGGAGGACCTTGGACCAAGTGGCTCTGATGGCATCAAAACCTGGTTTTGTCCGTGTGCAGGTTAATTGTTTTACTGCATTGCTTGGCAGTGTTTGCTGCAGTGTACTGGTCCTGTCTGGCATAAATGGTGCTGGTTTCATTGAGGGAGGTTGTCACTGAAGGCTGGTAGCACTTCCAGCCTTATCTTTCTTTTATCCTGCAAACTGTGGAAGTCTTTTCTGAGAARTGCAGTGGCTGGACCAATGGCTTATTTTATTTAGAGCAGATCTGAGTTTCCAGGGACTGGAGTATAACACCCAGTTTCATGGACAGCATATTGACAGTGTGATTTCATTCCTTTTCCAAAGTCTTAGTAATCTTCTGTGACTTTTTGTAGTTTAATTCCTGATACAGTTCTTAGTCCTGTTGCAACTTGCATGTAACAWTTTAATGCTCTTTTATGCAGGTTAAGATGAGTCAGAAAAAGGAAACTACATTGTCATTTCTGTTCACACCATTCAAGTAAGTGTCTGTAAAAACTATGTATATTTTACCTGATTATTTGTCTTATCACTTACTTTGGCATTTCAGTGAGCTGCAACAACACATTCAGTCTCTTAAGTCTTTTTCTAGATGGCAGTGATTATTTGACTATGAAACTTTGCACTAGAAGTCTGTGCAATTAACTGCTACTTCTCACCARAACTTCAAGATAGATTTATTTTTTAAAGTCCATTCCTTACACTTAATTTTCCATTAAGGTTTATTTGTCCAAGCTTTTTTTGACAGTATGGCCATATAGGTTGCACAGTAATTTTTACTGATTTTTTTTTTGCAATGGTTTTTTCAGCATTCTTTGGGAAGTGCAATCTGTTAATTTATATATATGTAAAAGTTGAACTAAGAGTTGTTTCTTCTGTGATTTAAATTCTATTGAAGAATAAATAAAGTGCATCCAGAAGAGAGCCTTAYAATGTTTAGCATTGGTGTTGCCTAGTCTTAGTGTTTCYAGGGCTGTGAAGGAGTCTTTGTAGKGATTTGTTTATCTGGGAACTCTTTTCTGGTGTATGGAACAGTWACTGCTCCCTTCACCCTTCTGTCTTACCTAATTAAAGATGTTTTTTCCTTTTCCTTTCTTCTGTAAAGGTTTTTAAAAGCTTTGCCATGGGTGCACATGATAATGCTCAGTTCTGCTYGCAGTTTGTGGAGTGCTCCAAAAATGCCTTGTCACCAAGAGCAGCTGYTTTCCTTTGGGAAATAGAACTGATGTTAATTAAGATCTTTAAATCATAGCAGCAGTAAAGAGTACTCGAGTTGCTTCCTGAGAAGTATGTTTATTGTTCAAGATGATTGCTGTCTGTCTGGACAGACAATTGCTGTGTTATTTTGTACCTCTAGCCCCTTCAAAGGGAAAGGTTCAAGACAATCTGTGAGATAAAAGTCAAGTTAATCCTCGCCACATAATGAATCCTTTAGAACAAATTCTGAATAGGAATGACAGTAAAAGAAATTACTCATCTGTATGAAATAAAATGGCAATATGGAAAGGATGGCCAGTCCTTTTTGATAAATGACTATTAGATTTCACAGCTCTTTTGATTTTACCTTTCCTTGAGAAATAAGACTGAKTCTATAAAATAGAATGTGCTTTGCTTAATGCTATATTTATCTTTTAAAACAACTAAGTATTACTGATTGCTTTATGGATTGCTGTCTTTCCTGTTTGATGATATGTTGGATTGTTTTAAGTGGAAATGCCAGAGACATTTATCACTTGGAAAATGCAACTAAAAYTTGGTATAAGCATATTGTTACTTTGGTATGGTCCAGTGCAAAAGTAAGTTTCTTTTCYTTAGATACTCTTCAGTTTTCTCTGAATCAAAATTTGTATTGATAGTTGTTCCAGGAAAGCTCTTTATTTGAGACTAAAAGAATTCCTTGGATGTGTGAGTGTCATGGATGGAGTGATGCACCTTGCTTGCCAGAGAGAAGTAATAATTATTTCACAATGTTTGATAGTAAGTGCAACAATGGCTAGCAAGATTAAGTAGTGGCAAGGTACACTTCATTATTAACTGTGTGGAGGCTAGATCAGAAAAAGCTGTCATGGAGATCCTCCTGTTGAGTTGTGAGATTCAGGAAAGACCCCCTTACATTCTGACCTRCTTCTCAGAAGGAGTTTAGGTGCAGYTGGGTCCRGACTTAGTCCCAGACTTGGTCAGTGGTTTGTGTCTAGAGGAYTGTACATGTGCAAACAAAACTTTGTGATAATTAGCTAAGATTGTAAGTTTGGCATGCTGTTCATCACCTGCCAAGGGTCTGTTGTGGCAAGAAATCTGTCAGCCTTGAGGAGCAGCCATTGGGAGAGGCAAGGAATCCACTACTACAGTGAATTGCCTTACAGGAATTGGGGGTGAGGACTTTTTCTTGCTTCAAGATGATGCTGTTTGTTCATTCTAGGAAAGCAGAAAAGGACTCCTACCATGGATGGTCACACACTAATTTAAATACTCACCCACAGGGGGTAGTTTGGCCAGATTCTGATTAGTCTTCATAGCTCTCCTTCATTTTCAAAACTTGGCTCTTGTCTGGGGAGCTACCAAGGGGTCTTGTCCAACCTCTTACTAATAGTTGGGATRAAGTGGTTGAACACAAACTAACTTTTAAACAGGTAAGTAACTTCTTAGTGCTCCAACTTGCAGGAGCCAAAGGAAGACCAAAGGTAGTTTTAGGCATGACCTGACWATAGATCCATCCCCTCTTTCACATGCAGTTGACTGAATGTGTGCAGTGAACACCAGCCTGAACTTCAGCTGCAGGTGCATGGTCTGGTGCATTAATTTAAGGCCAACGACATCTGTTCTTCACACAACTTATACTTGAATCTGAATGAGATGGAGAGGGAAAGGCWTGCATCCCCTTCTGCTGTCTTTGCTGAGATGCTTTTTTGGTGGTAGATAAAAGGGWGTAGAAGGGAATGGTTACTTATTAAGAGAAGTTAGAAATGCAAAGGTGGGGACACCTACCTCCTGTCCAGAGCAAGAGAAGTCTTGGTGTGCTGTGCTACGTTTCAGATTAATTGGTAATTGAATCGAGGTTGTGTTCCTGCATAGCTGTATGACATTGGGAGGTGTCAGCCCAGGTTTAATGGCAKGTTTGACCCCTGATCTGTATTAACTTATGGTTGGCCTTACCTGCTGCTGCAGCTGGKCACAGYTCTGTGCTGTGTTTCTGCACTGCTGTCCTTTCATTCAGACACAAATAACTTCTTTCACCTCTGCTCATTTTCAGTTGTTGTACAAAGGAGTTATACTCTTTTTTTAATCCCTCTGGTGCCTGAAATATGTAACTTGAAGCTCAGAAAGTGTGTGCTCCAGCATATAATGATTTTTTCCTTCATAGTTTATTGGAGGTTAGTGARGTGTAATTCATGTCTGAAGTGCTTTGGGATCATGAAGTTATGTAGCAAATTTTAAATACTTTGTTTGACTATTACAGRTTTTGTGTTATTTCAGCAACTTGGTGATCTGAAAATGAAAACAAAAATATCTCTAAGAACTGAATTTCCTAAATTATTTAAAAATGTAGTTGAATCAAATCCGTAGAAGTGAAATGTAGATAACAGCTCCGGGAAAAATCTGAGTCTAGAGTTTCAGATTGAGACACTCTGGTTTTAGAGGTGCAATTGCTAATGGAATATGTCATTTTCAGAGTAGGGGAGAGGGGAGGATATATTCACAAACAATGTGTTCTGTAGAAATTGCAACTTAACAGAAACTTAATCTGTATTTAATTTTTCAGTCAGAAATAACATTAAAAYGTTTTATTTCAATATTGTGAGGGGAAAATCCTATTTTCTAGTCTGATTTTCAGATGTTTTATTACTGGGTGAGTAGAAAACTGTTCATGACCTTCAGCTGCAATGACTCAAAAACTAGTGTTTGAGTAATATGTTGAATATATTTCACCAAAAGCATTAAGCTAATGTACATACACATATATACATATTTCTATATCTTTGGGTAAAATAAGCCCATTTTTAAAGTGTTGGCAACAAAGGAAGAATATTGAATTGATATAAAGCTTCTGATTTCCACAGGGACTCTCATCCCTAGCAGAAGTGTGGCTGGCACAGTGGACAGGAAATGAAGGAGGCCMGTAGATATGTGCCCTTTCCTACTTGGATCTAAATTGCATCTCTCTCTGAAATCCATCTGTCAGGTGTACAGTGATGAGGAGGATGGAGTTGATCATTGTGTTACATGATAGAAACTTCAATAGTGTCTACTTGACCAGGCTTGAGGTGGGTTAGAGTTTGGATAGTTCTGTCTGTTAATAAGGATGTGTCTGGCTGCCAGTAGTGCCATTTTTGCTTTATCAAAGTACCTTCAGCAAGGAACAGATCTGGGTGAAAGTGTATCTTGAGGCTATTTGTGGAATTGTTGAGAATRTATTTCAGAAAGTGGTTCTGCAAGGCAAGGTGCAGTATTCCTTTGTGATATTGAATACTTACCTGCAGTTCCAGTTGGGTATATGAAAGAAGTTAATAGCTGAAATTTATTTCCTTCCCACTTCCTCTCTCTCCCTACCTTTTTTTCCCAACTATAAAAGACAYGTTTTCAAAAACCATTTGCTTAACCAAATCAGAGCTTTTCTCAGAATTCTGAGAAGAAAAGCACAATGCTTTGACCTTTGTGTAAGAAAAGGAGGTGCCAAGATACCAGATGCTTTGAAGGAAGTGAGAGGACAAATCTGAAGACTGCTGACAGAGGAAAACTGATGTCCAGGATAGTGAACTATCTTAGCTCCTGACCATTTGATGTACCTTAGTGCAACTGCCAAGCTGGCACAGCTCAAAGACCAGTGTGCCAAGGGGCCAGATGCTACTGTTGCAAAATCATTCCCAAAGTTGGCATCTCTGGCCTGTGGAAGCAATCCTACAACAAGTATCAGAAGTTCCATGTGGTGTGGTGGGTAAATAGTGCATCAGTGTTGCCCTAAAACCTGCATAACCAGTTAGTGCAGTTTTATTGTCCCAACAGGTACAAGAGATTTAAGATAATAAATGGCACAAAAGCACAGGAGTCCTTTTGCATTGTCCTGCTGTGTACAGTGCTTTCAGGGATGGCTGTGCTTCCAGCTGTTCAAGTTCTGGTGCCTCACAGTAAGATGGCAGGAGCARTAGTTTAAGAACCACCATACAGAAAAAGCTCCAAGAGATGAACAGCTGAAGTATAATCAGTGCTTACTTACTGCTAGCTGTGCTTTTTTATTGAACGTCTTGAAGTTTTTATAATAGTTGAGGGTTTTTTAGCAGGAAATAGCAACTTGACTTTAAATAAGATACTTGAGCTGTCTTCTCATATATGAAAAATCCCATACCACCTTATGCTGCATTTTTAAAGTAACCTAATTGTCTGAATACTACATATTAATCATACCAAATAATTTTGTGTGCATAATCAAGTTATAACTTGCGTATTTATATAGGCAATCACTGCATTTTTAATGTGCAGTGTACAGGTATTAAATAAAAATGTACTTCTCACTGTGTGAAAATGTAACTTTTCCTTTGCTCTATCCTCTAGTATGAATTGAGATAAAACTCCCTTAAACATTTATATAGATTTGTTKCAAGGAAATATCAATCATGTAGAGACTGAGTCTTTCCACATAATTGCACATTATGTATTTTGTCAGTGATAGCAAAGAAAATAGAGTATAGAGGGTCTTTGAAGATTACAGAAACTTCAAAAATCTGCCATGTGCACGAATAACTCTCTTTTCTCCCTTTCTCTGATGACTGGAGATASAGTACTCTGTTGTTCCCACTGTCTGATGGCCTTTCAAAACTTAAATAATAGATATTCCCACAAAATTGACATTTGGATCAAAGTGAAGCTAGTGATTTCTTTTCCACCACTGAGCAAGGCAGGGTTCCTTAAGATTTCAGTACACCCTTTGAARCATACTATTCTTGTTTTGTTTAAATGGATTGCATTTATTGAARTAACTGGTAGTATGTAAGATATTTGTGATACATGTGATGATGCTTGCAAGAGCAAACATTAAGTCTTGAATGCCAAGAGGAAAGGGTGAAAATATTGCAGTAGGGAGGGATAGTCGAATAATGGTTATTCTCCCTGCACATTTGTTGGAACACTTTGTGTCTTCAGAGGACCTTTTATTTAGCAGAAGTGCTGATTTATCTACAAGGARATTTCAGCCCCTTCATCCTGTGTTCAAGAATGAAGGACCACCAGCAGCTTCTATCAATGCCAAGTGAACCCTGGAAAGGCAGCCAGCCTTTTCCTTTCTTCACTTTGTCCCTATTGTGTTGTCAGGTGTGAATGGAGGCATAAGGCTGCTGCTGGGTCTGCTGCTACAAGCCAGGCAGTGTGGGCACCTTTAGCCTGCTGAAGTCAGGAGGCAGACTGGCAGCCCTCTCCCTTCCACCCTTGGCTTTAAGARCCTATGTATATACATCAAAAAATAGAACTGCAGTGCTGTAGAGACAAAGTGCTCAAACGAAAATAATGGCTTTGTATTATTTTTTGCAAAAAGCCCTCCTGATTAAATAGTAAAGGTATTATCTCTTCAGGGAGAAATCAATGCCTGTTCTTCGGYAAAGATGTCAGCTTCTCTCTTACTGAATGGGCCATGTCTGAAACACACTGCTGCTCAGGGAGGATGCAATCCTCTTAGAAGGCAGACATCCTGCTGGTCTTGAGTTTCAGCAGTGCACTCAGGAGCTTTTAGTTTGTACATGAAAAGCCAACTGGCAGCAGCTTCTGCGCAGGAGGACTGGATGTAATTGGATTTACTATCGAGTAGGAAGTAGGTAAGGTCTTTAGAAGGAGCTAAAAGGCTGGTGTATAAGATAAAATATCACAATATTAATGTATATTTCTCTATTTCCTTATTATAAATCCTTTTGGCCTTTTAATGGAACTTGTGAGGCTGTGTGGAATGAGGATGAGGGAAGATTTACAGCAGGTGGTAGGAGGGGATGGACAGAGAATGCTCTGCTCTGGAGCATGAGATAAGGGGCAGAGTACAGGACTCTCTGTGGATCTCAGTAAGAGAGGCTCAATAACAAATAACTTAATGAAATAGCTGTTTTAATAATGTGAAATGAACGGAAGAATACAGATAGCAAGTAAATTGTACATCCCTTCAGATGCTGGGTACGCTGTGTTTGTGGSGTGTTGGATCTGTTTTCTGAYGGTACCACACAGATGCTGGCTGTGCAGACGTGCCTTTGTTTTGGTTTTTGTCCTAGRATGACTTTATGATGCTTGTGTCCCCAAATTGTCTGTTCTGTCTGTGTTAGATATTGTGTTCTGTAGCTTTAAGACTGGTTCTGAGAGCGAAGGGGGAGAAAAGAGAAGCACAGAGTTTGTTTTCAGTAAGGCAGCTCACTCCTCTGCATCCCAGCTCCTGGACTGCTCATCTGAGGCATGGACAGGCAGCGGGTCAGAGATCTGCTTTGCTTTTAGTTAGTGTTAGCTAGCTAGGGCAGAGAAGTTTCCTGGACTGTTTTTTGTTTTTTTTTTTTTTTTTATTCCTTGGGGCTGTTTAAACCTGCTCTTGGACTGAAAGACCCACAAGAGCACTGGGAGCTCACATCTGCGGCCCACCAGGGCCCAGGATGGCATTTTCCAGTGCCAGAGGGACTGATAGGAGACAAACTGAGCTGAGCTCCCACAGGAGCTTGAGGACTTTCTCAATTTTACCAAGTTTTATTGTTTCATATTATTCATTTTAATGTTTGTAGGCACTTTGTCTGTTAAATAAATAGTTTTTTTCCGCTAATCTCTAAGGAGATTTGTTGTTTCCCAGACCAGTAGGGATGAGGAGGGGTTGTTTGGGTTTGTTTTCCCAAGGGACTCCATTCAGAAGTTTTCTCCCAAATTTGCTCTAAACCAACACAGTCATTGAAGCTGCTTTATGATTTTTCTATCAATAAATCAACTGTGGCAGTAATTTTTACTGTCAGACAGAAAGGAGGTTTGCATGAGAACTACTTGCAGCTCTTGCATGCATGAGGCCAGGCAGGTGGTGTGATCCCTGTTCTGGAGTGGGAATTGCCTGCAGGCTCCCCTGTTCCTGCCAACAGACTGGGTCTGTCTCCTGGCCAAGGTATTTGGGCACCACAGGCCTGGGCCTGCTTAGGGTATGCAGGTCATTGACTCCTTGATGTRCAGTGGTCTCCTGGTCAGGATCACTATGGATGGTCTCCCAGACAAGTTTTGGTGGCCATGGGGCCCTGCAAGTAGGTACTTGCCCAGCACAGCATAAGCTGCCTGCTCTGGCTGCAGCTTCTTGAAATATGGTCACTAGGGTTTAGGATGGGCAGGATGTAGGATTGTGGAGCAGAAGAGGAGCTGTGATATAATACTACCTAGCCATAACACTGCAGATACCTAGATCCAGCTCATTGTCATAAATCATACATAAGTCATTGACATAAATAATTGTGTATCTTGCAGAGGTTGAGACTCACTTGCAGCATTGGTAGAGTGTTATGTAGAGTTAGCACATATCCCTCTCTTCTAGTACTAAAATAGAAGAGACTTTAAAAATGGTGCCTTTCTTTTCCTKAAAGGATCTTCCATGTTCCCTGAAAAGCAGTTCTGCTTTCCAAGGTTGTGG
Organism: Alauda arvensis; assembly: GCA_902810485.1. Lineage (NCBI taxonomy): Eukaryota > Metazoa > Chordata > Aves > Passeriformes > Alaudidae > Alauda > Alauda arvensis. Next base: position 2,100,805 of record CADDXX010000057.1, read on the forward strand.
CATCATGTCCTGCTATGGCTTTCTGGACAAACCCCCTGCCCCTGGAAGATCCCTTCGTTCAGCTTCTCAGTTGAGCTTTGAGGGGGCCAGTGACAGTTTCAGAGTGTGGCCTCCTCTCTTCTGGCCTCTGGATCTCTGAAGCTCTTGCCATAGTAGTTTACATGCAAAATATGCTGTGTGCAGCCCAGTTACCTTAATTGCTTTTCTGTTCAGTGAATTGGCAGCTGGCAGTTGAGTTGTCAGCTCCTGTTTCTCTCATCTTTGTTATCTAAAGGATTTACATAAATATCCTAAGGCACTATGCTGTTGAATATGCTACATCAGGGCTTCTGATTTGTGTGTATTAAAGGCTATTTTAATCCCTGAGACCTGACAGTCCAGGTTTGAGCATTAGCAGTCAGACTATTTCCTGCAGTTCRCTGGTGTCCTGCTGTTCTCCTCTGCATGTTTGTGAATCTGGTGAATACAAAAGCATAGATGTTCTGATGGGCTTCTGCAATGTCAGTAAATATACTTTTTACTACCTTCCACTGGCCTGTGGAAATGTGTGTGTCCTCCTTTCATTTCATTATGCTTTAAAAAACAAAAGCCTCAGAACTTAAAAACAGGAGCCTGTTATTGACTTTCTTAATCCTTTGCTGTCTTTTGGAGTGCCAGCAGTGCTTTTTAATGCTTCTTAAAAGAAAAAGGATTGAGTTGAAAAAGTAACTTACTACAACCCTACAACTAGACTACCTGACTAAAAATTTAACACAGGAGTCAGAAAATCCAGAAATACAAAAACCCACTTGAAATTTAGACCTTCCAAAACTGAAAGTCCTGGCAATGAAACAGCAGGAGCAAAGAGATTAGATTAAGTTAAGAAAGGGAAATATTGTGGGTTCTGGGCTTTATGAAGCTGTAATAAACCCTTTAGTGTACGTTTATGTAGAACACATTGTCTTTTTMAAGGCATAACTTTAGTATACTAAAACTATGGGTGTAATTTTTTAAACCTGTTATCAACATGAATCTTCTAATTATRAAAATGAAGTTTTTTAGGATTTGCCTCTTTTAGCAGCTTACCTGAAAATATTTCAGTAAACAAGTAAAATTAAGGCCATCTAAACAGTTTAAGGATCACTGAGTTACCCACCAAATTGTTTTATCTTTGAAGTTTCACTCTTTGATCAAAAGTAAGATGTATGCAAATGATTGTCTCTTTATCTCAGAGTATCTCATAGTATCTCATACTTTTAGTCTGTCTTTGGCAGATACTTTCAGTTCTTTCTTCTGAAAAAGCACATCTAAAAAACTGGAATTGAACATATTTTGAAAATGGGAAAAAATGGCTTCTGGACGTTAGAATTCACGTAAATAGGTAGTTTGGTGAGGTCCACAGAACGTAGCATCATGCACTCTGTATTGCACAGCAGGTTCAACAGAAAGGAAATATCATGGTTCCAGGCTTTGATTTTTCAAATATTTATTTGGTCAATTTTTTCACATTTTGTTGAATAAACTCAAGACTTTGCATCACTTGCTATTCATTCTCTTTGTGGTTGTTTTCTGCTATTGAKGAAGTGTGAAGTTTTTCTCTTATGCATTTTATTCTGCTCCTACAAGACTGTGCACAGTATGTRGAAAAGTAAATAGCAAACAAGAAACAGAGGAATGACAAACTTGGGTTTGTTTGTGATTGCACTGTCATCAATATTAAGTCTCTRCACTCATGGGTTGCTAAGTGGAGTGAAATTGTTGTAGAACAGAAATAAGTGTGCAATCATGTTTCTGCCACATTAATAGTGTTGAATGCACAAAGATCTGTCTCTCTATTCCCCCATTACCCACCTGATGCTTTATCAGGTGCCATCCTGTTGTGCACTGGCAATGTTTGAAGGCATTCAAACTCTCTCATGGGGGATTGCATTTTTGAAGCCTGTTGCTGCGCTGCCTCAGTTTCTTTTGAATAGCAGCCCTGCAAAAACATCAGGCCAGTCTTACATCTGCATTTWCAAGATGACATTTTGCCAGCAGTAGATCAAATTATTGCTTTGTGGATCAAAGCAGTGTTAGTGGGTCCTGTAAGTACTATTCCAGCTGCTTGCAGAACTGCTGGAGTGGAAGCCATCCCTTCTCTGTAGTGTGGCACTCTCTCAGAGGGGTGTGTGGCAGCAGAGTTTGAACATCCTCAGCTGATTCTGYTGCTGGCAATTTTCTCCCATGGGGAGAGAGCAGAGAGGCCCTGGCATCTGCCCCCCAGCAGTGTCTGGATGGCAGAGGCCTCGGATGCTCTGCAGGTGGTGCCCACAGAGATGGGCAAACTTTATCCTGGGTGTTTATTTCAGGTTGCAAGTTACTCAGGTACCAGGGATCTTCTTTCTGGAGAAGAGGACAAGAACCTGTCATTACTCAGCATTTGGGCAGAAGAGGTTGCTGCAGTTGCTTGGACAGCATCAGTCTCGTGGCTCTTTTGCTGCTGACAATTCTGGAGTTAGGAATTTCATAGAAAGCATGTGAGAAGCTCTGMTTTATGTGGTGTTCAAAAGGAGACCATCTATACAAAATGCTTTATTCAAGTGGCCTTGCTCCATCATGGGGTTGTCACAGGGGTCAAGGGATGTGTGTCCACATCCTTTAGCTTTTCAGTTTTGCATCAACAGAAGCTGGTGCTTTCCTCCCCATCTCCCAAATAGCCAATATGATAAAGTTAGAAGACTGCTGGATGGCTGCTTCTGATTTTCTGCTGGATAAGGGTCATAGAAATGCAATCACTGTGTCTTTYGCAAATCTTGCCACTCTTTAAGAGTTGTAGGGTGCACAGTGTTTTCTTCTTTTCTGATGGGGAGAGTGAAAAGGCAGTGATAGAAGGATGTAGATATGCATGAGCTGACATGGTCAGGTGCATGGGGTTTAGGGGTATGTATAGTGAAGCAGCTGAAATGAGTTTGTTTTCATCTGACAATGAGCTAGGCAAAGATCTCAGTCTTTGTACATTTCATCTACAGGTCTGTGGAGCCTCCTTGACTTTCATTATTAAATCTGCAGCATTTTAAGTGTTCAGCTAATGCAGATATGAAGGGGTTACTTTTTAGAGTAGAATTCTGGAAAATTTACTGTGCAATGAAATTACCATAAATCTTTACCCAAATAACCAGGCATAATAAAATTAACAAACCAGCAGTGGTGGATACAGATGTATTTGCAAGGCACCTCCTTCTGTTCTGAGCTTTTTTATTTCATGGTTTGTCTGCAGCATGCTACCTGTGCCRTTGGGGATGGTAATTTCTGTAGTGTGATGATAAACAAGACTCATTGGCCAAAGAGAGATCCCTCTGACATTGCTGTGGTGAATGTGCTTCATCACAGTCTTGTTGTGAATTGCTGTCAAATARCTGAGCTTATATGAAGCATGAAGGATGTGCTAGAAAGATTAATTTTGTCAGGTGTACCTATGACAGGGGTAACTAACATCTCAGAAGGGAGAGTTTACAAGCACTTGCATGATTAGCCCAATCATCTTGTTTCATAATTAATTATGTTTATTCATRGGTGAAGCTGTGATTTCTGTCTGGAAACCAGGAAGTTAATCTCTGATAGCCATAATGAAATATAAAATTACTCTTCCAGAACCACCACCATTTTATGTGAAGAATATAATCTTAAGTGTTTAGAATCTTGATGGTATTGGGAATGCATGTTTGTTTATAATCTACATGATCACAGAGTTCTTGGTTTTTTTCTTCCAAGTTTTGCCTCTGAGCACTACCCTTTTCAGTGCATGTCTTTTGGAATACTTTTTTAAGAAAAGGAGGACAGAGTTGAGTCTACTGACTGAATTCTTTGTGTGTGTCTCTTAATAGGACAGGTACTTTTGTGTTATGGAAAAAGACCTCAGATTTTACTAGGCAAGGCTATTCCTCTTGTATTTGTTAGAATTGGATTTTGATGGTGGATAGCTGGCAAGAGCATATACACATACACCCTAGTTTTCCTTCTAGGGTTGAGAATCTTTCTAATAATGATCAGTAAACTCCATTACTATTAATATTAATTATTGTATGGATGTGTATATTAAGTGGCCTTGAGAATACATTGATGTTTGCTAGTGCCTCTGGGATGCTGTATAGTAAAACACAGGGGAAAAACTCTGATCAGTTTATTATTTCCTAATACTGTCTTCTACTAGAGACCTTTAAAATAGTTAAAGTTAAAATCAAGTGGCATTATGAACAGTTCAAGCTTTGACTTCTCAGCTTTAAATTTTCCATGCGGTTTTGATTTTTGGTAGGTCTTGTCAGCTTTTTAGATTTTTGTAGATTCTCTTATACAATCACCACTTYTAAAGTCCATGGGTTTTTTTCATAGGCAACTTTCCACTTCTGTTCATGGCTCATCTTTGTCTCTTTATGCTTTCTGCTACATCTAGAGTTCTTTTAAATCTCTCATCTATTTTGTCAGCCTCAGGAAGTGAATCATTGTCCTCAATGGATGTTAAACTGCTTATGGTGAACTACACCAATTCTTTAATTGAGGGGTTATCAGCATATTTGGTAACGTTTTTAGACTGGTATAAAATAAAAAAATTCTTTGTTTCTTTCCTTTTTGTTTAATACAGAAATTAAAAAAAACCTTAAGGTAATGATTATTCCTTGCAATTTCATAGTTATATAGTCCTTAGTTTCTGGTGAAATTAATAAATTTTACAAAAACAATTGTTAGACAACTGTAAATTCAACTTATCGAAGATTATATGCAAGTAAGGTAATATGTGTGTTATGATGTTAGCTATTGAAAATTAACAATGTACCTGCCAATGGTAACCCAGTTTGACAAAATAATTGCTTTCAGTGTTTGACTTTCTCAAAATTTTACTGTTTGAAAACCCCATTTATTCTGTTACACCATTCATATACAGAGATCTGAGGTGCTGTCATCTAAGAAGGAATAGGTGCAGACTATTGTTCATTAATAATATGATACAATGAGAATAAAAAGATAATAAGTGGGTTATAACAAATAACTAAAGATATGAAGTAATATATAATTTTGGCTTGAAGAAAAATTTGCATTGAATATGACAAGGATASAATTCACAGACAACAGTATGTGGAAAACAATAAAAAAATAAGACAGGGAACATAGGAACATCTTGAATGCATTAAAGTCCTAAATAAAGCTTCTGAATATTTATTCCAGATTTTTTTTTTTTACTCCTTACCTAAAAGCTCTCTATTTTTTTTTCTTTTTTTTCTCCTATTAATCTCCACACATGGTGAAACTCCCACCTTGAGTGGATGTTTTGCTCCCTTTCTTCTACCTAACAACTTAGCAAAATCTGAGGGCTGCAGCTTCCCTTGAGCTTGGGTCTGCTTTGCCTGCTTTAAGAATTGTTTCTAATTGTAGCCCTCAGCCTGTGSAGATAAAAGGTTGGCTTCCATAGGGATGCATCATGAAGGTGCAGAAACAACCAACATTCACTTTGCTGGTTTTCCAAGTCTGGTTTCTAAAATCCTCTGTTTTCCCCTCAAAGTTGAGGTGATCAAACTCTTACCATGACTTGTGATGATCTTTTTCTCCCTTTTTCCTTTTCCATGGGACCTCTTTCTTCCTACTTGTTTAGAGAKACCATCCTTCAATTCTTTATTAGATTGAAAAGAGACAAACATTTTCTTAATATAGTTACTTACTCTTCTCAAAAGTAAGATTAATTGCTTTTCCAATTATTCAGTATTTTGGAAGGTTCTTGCATGGTACTGCTGTGTTCTGAACATAATGAAATAGCATCAAAATATACCAGGATGTTACTACTAATAAAAATTCAGGTTGTTCAGGCACAGAATACTTGTAATATATTTCATGGCTCAAAGGATGATGTGTATGCATTGCTTATGTATCAACTGCTGCATCAGCCTATTGCCTGGTTGTAGGCAGAAGTGATTTCTGCAGCTGTTTGGGAGCTGCAGGAGTGAGCCTTTCCATGCAGCAGCTGCATGAAATCAAGACCTGTCCCTGTGGTTCAGCTGAGTGAGCACAGGGGCAACTGCTGCTGATTTAAATGGTGGGAGTGAYGTGATTTGGCACTGCTTGTGTGTGAGGCATGTGAAGGAGCAGGTGGGAGGGAGGCAGGCAGGCAGCTGGGCCATCTTGTGCCCTGGATGCTGAGAGCTGGTGCTGTGCTGTGCCACTGCTGTGTTGTGGAAGGTGTGAAGGAAACCTGCTGTAGACATTCCCTGGCTGTCAGCTGTGGCCCATGGTGGTTTGCCTGTGGTGCCTAAAGTGTCAGTGACTGTGTTGTGGCTTATAACTTATCCAGGGTAAGCCTGGGATTCTCAGGCCTGCTGCTGTTCCTAAACATGGGAAGAAAATGGTACAGGAGAAACAGCTCCTTCTCCCTTCCTTTGGCAGAGTTTGGTTGGCTGGCTTGTTTGTCCTTGTCACTACTTTTTGTAAGGGAAGAATGGTAGCAATTGTTTAGGTTGATGATCAAATTCATTAAAATCAAAGAGATTTTTATCCGTGATCTCAGTGTAGCCAGGTAACTGTGTTATCCCCTGCTCTGGGGACTCAGCTAAGAGCTTCTTGAGTGACAGGAGACATGGTCATACTTCTCAAAGAGAAGATTGTTAGGCATCACCTGCTGTTAATGTGGAACGTGAGCAAATCATTCAGTGCTGTCTTATAAGGTGCTTACAGCCATATTCAGATCAATTAAATGACTTAATTTTAGTGTGTACCATGCTGCTTGTCCAGAGCCATGGTCAAAAAAAATGCACAAGGGACATAATTTTCAGCAGTATTAAATGGGATCAACTACATAAAAGCAATGTCTTTTAATGCAGAGATTTTGAGATAAGTTAAAAAGCAGCTGTGTTGACACATGTGSAGATGAATGCAGAGGAATAGATTAGTCTCAATTACCTAATTGCTTATAATGAAGTTCAGAGTATTTTGGTTTCATTACAGAGTAATTCTTTTAATTGCAGAGTTAATTTTTTCTGCTTGGGAAAAGGAGAAATGTTAATATCTCTTTATATTGTTGTACAGACCACTTTCTGCTTCTGAACAGATCAACTTTTTAAAAGAAATAAGACTATACATTCAGCAGCAGAAGTACAATGAAGCGGTAAGTCTGTTTTTGCTATATGCAAATATTTTGTTTTCTTTAAATTGAGATTAACTGACAAAACTTTTTTTCTTCCTTATGATGCACATCCCATTAACTCAAAACCCCACTGTAAGTCTTCAAAATCTTACRTTTTGATGCCAATTCTAATAAATAATACTGACTTGCTGTATTTTTCTCATACTTCTTAAACTGCATGTTACTATTTCATAGTATTTATGACACATAGTGTATGGTTTTTTTTTCACACTAGAAAATTGTAAATTGAGAGAGAAGCTGAGGAGTGTAGTTCTTGTAGTTTGCACTACTCAGATTGCTAGTTGCATGGAAAAAAGTGTGGTATCTTGCTCCATCATAGATCCTGCTTCACCAGATCCTTCTTCTTTACCTGAACCAGCTGTTCTTGGTTTTGYTTTCACATTTCAGTGTGTCAGACTGGGATTCATACATGGAATTATGCTTCCCAGTTCCACTATTACATTCCTAAAAATTTGCCAACACTTGCTGTGTGACAGGGTGTTTGATGGGTGCAGTTCACCAGTGCTTGAGTTCTGATGTTCACAGAAAGAATTTGTAGARCTAAATTATACCAAGTCTGTAACAGGTTTAGTTTGGTCATTGACTTCTGTGTTAAAAAGTTTGTGAAAGTATTGATTATGAAAAATTATATTTTATCTGCCAGATGCATGGAAGAATTCCATTATGTGTTAAAGTTCAGTTCTTTTTTCCTAATATGACTCTTAGGGTAATAAATACTATTTTATGCACAAGACAGCTAAATCTATTTCATGCCTTCTTACTTGCTTTGTTGTAAATTGGAAATAGTTCAGCTTAAATGGATCTATTTTGCTGTGGGAGAAGGTTTTCTTTTTGGTTTCCTAAAACTTCTACTTAGCTGTCACATTTACTGATGGGAGACATTTTATACATTTCAGGAATAGAACCTGTGATTTTTGTTTTGTTGCCCTTATGTAAATGCTACTCCTTGTTTGTTTGAGTGTTCTGGGTGTTTAGGTTCACTCTTGATCACTCACACATCAAACTTCTGCCTGGTGCACTGGTTATCCTCAGCATCCTGTACTGCAATGCAGAAAGGTTCTTCCATGCCCAGAACCTGGGGTGTGGATGATTCTTTGCCTTAACCTTGCAACTCTTTGCATTGCAAATATGAACTCATCATTGTATAGGATAGATGTCTTTTGGGATGGGTTTGCCCACTGGCAGACTTGTGATCTCTTCAGTRGTTGCTGTACCTTTTTCTGTGTTTTTTGTTGTTGAATCCCAACTGGATACCTGCGCAAATGAAAAAGCTTCATTGTGTATGTTCAGCTTCTCACTGTACTCTTCCAAATCTCACAGATGAGCTTCCCATCTTCAGGTAAATCACAGGGGCCAGCACACCCCAATGACACTGTGGGGAAACCCACGGTCTTTATCATGGTGTCTCCCCACTGGAGGTATTGAGTGAGGGGAYCTGTGATTAGATTGGGTACAACCCTTCCTGTTTCCAAATGATTTATGTCCTGAGAGCTACAAGCAGCTGCTTTGTAAATGCATCTGGGACTCAGGTTTAGTGTCTGAATTCACTGCTGGTGCTTGTGGGACTACTGAAGTGGGGGGCATCAAAACCCAGGCAGGAAATACTTCAGGCTGTGTAGAGTGACCATGTTTCAGCTGCATCCATGATCATCCTCCTGTGTAAAGGAGCCTTCAGAAGAAGATGACTGTTTTTTATGGTAACTTACAGTGGACTATGTGCAGTTAAATACTTGTAGGAAAACCAAATGGCATGCTTGGTAATAGGTGGTGTTCAAGGTGTGCTGTCCATGTGGCTTTAACCTTCTAACCACTGCCATGGCCAGGGAGAATGGTAGAGGAGACARTTGATGGTTGACTTGATATCCAGCAGGAGTCCCAAGCAGTGTGTACTCCAGCAGCTGGTGCTGGCCAAAACACTGTACCTGAGCTGGAGAGGACACGTGTGCCAGGAGTGGTGGAGCTGCTTGARCTCCAGTTCCTGTCACTTAGGTTGATTTGTGCAAGAGGGAGCTCACACTCTTCTAATACATTACTTAAATGTTTTGTCTGCCTCCAGRTATCCCTGTGCAAAACCCTGATTACCCTTGCTTTGGAAGGATTGTCCTACTACCATACATATGATAGATTATTCCTGGGTCTAAGCATTGCAGCAGGTTTTGTGGGCTGGACGACTTAYGTGGTTTTGGTCATTCTCAAGGACCACACCAATTTGACCAAGACTGTCCCAGCTAATAAAAAGGTAGGTTGGAAGCATTCAATTGTTGTTTTGTTTGTTTTTTTTTACTATCAGTTTTCACTGTTACATGTATGCTAAGTGAGTCTGTGCAGGATAAATTGAATACCTTACGCTTCTTTTGACTTAATGTGGAAACTGGCAAGCTGTTGGGTTTTCCAGCTCCTGAAATCCCGTGTAGTGTTGCTGTTAAGTTCATTGATTAGGTTCAGTATTCCTAAGATGTTGAAGCTTGAATTTGCAATACTGTGCTTCCTCAGTTTTATTTCCTACAGCTGTTCATTTGAGATGCTAATGCAAGTGTGAGGMAACACAGTGATTTAAAACTATTAAAGGATCTGTCTTTAGCCAGGTTTAGWTTTCCTAGGTTTAATTAACCAGGTTTAATTTTCAGTATTAACAGCACTCTGTTGTAATAATAATTGTTTGGAAGAATACAGGTTTCAGGCTTCCAGTTTCATTGGTGTTTTCTGCACTGTAAGGCCAAAAAAGCCCCAGCATGTAAATTATTTTATTCCTGCCCTCTTTGGCAATTTTGCATTTGTTCTCAGAAACTGTGCAGTCCAATCATGGCATTTTTAAAATATATAGCCTGTTTTGATAGAAGGTGAGCTGTGGTTTTACAGAACAATGTGATCTCTTGCTCTTTGTGATTTGCAAGTGTGCAGCAGAAGGCRTCAAAGATGAAGGAAGCTCTTTTTGACAAGATTATTATGGTTTGATTTTTCACAAAGTATAAAATTCTATKAATTTATTTTCAGTCATTCATCAGAAAAAGAGACCTCAGAAAGGTGAATAGGCAAAAAGYTAGCATTTCACTAGAGAAGGGTTAAAGCATGTGAGGGAAGTTCTCCCAAACATCAATAATTTGTTTCAGAATAAGAGGAATTGTTTCATTTTGTAATGTAGATGAGAATGAGCACTCACTTAACATCTTTACTGCCTTCAATAAATTACTCTGAGAAAATTTCAATCATGCTATCTTGAGGTTTTTACTACTGGCTGAAATTAGATAGTCTTGACCTTTRGTGAAAATGCTCAAACAAAATTAAAATGGAAAATATTCATAAGTGCTGTACTGCATGATTTAGGTTTTCTTTCATCAAATAACTGAGAGGAAATAATCCAGGATGCATGTTATGTTAGATACAAACAAAATAATTACAATAAATAGGCTGAGTATCAGGCATATTAATAACTGCATTAAGGAAAAATTTGCATTCTTAGTTGACATAGATTTTAATTTGGTATATTGATTTTWCTTGTTGAAGCCAAATTTTATGCTAGTGACACTGGCAGAAAATGAAGTTACATTTCTTAGTTTTTTGTCGATAGAATTTATCTTTCTTCAGTTTTCATAAGAGACCCTTTTCTGCAGGAACTTTTTTTAGTGTTCCTAAATACTTAGAGAATCACAATGGGAGATTGATGCTATGTATATGGAAGTTATTTGGTTTATAGCTTATATTGGAGCAACTTAAAGGAATTTGCTGAGATACTAATCTACCATTGACAAGGAGYCTCCTGCAAAGCACACCCTTATAAAATCAAGGAGCCTCTGAGTAATGAAACTGCACATCCTGAATATATAATCTTTAAAAGTTTTTGGCTTCTTATGCTGTGCATTTTAAAAAAACCCTTTTTTTTCTTTTGGTGTAGAATGTTGTTTTGCCTAGCAAGAAGCATAACCTTTTAATTTGTTTTAAACAGTCACAGAAATGCAAATCTGGTTTCCATTTTCAATGCATGACTGACTATATTGGACTCTATAATATTTATGTTGCTATATGGAATAAAATGTTGATTGTGTGTGTTTACTCTTTCAGTGATAAATTATATTGTGTGCAYATCATATATATGCATATTCATTCTGTCTATATGTCAGCAAATGTAAAATTTAAAACTAATAAAGCAAAATTGYCCAAGGTCAGCTTTCTACATGACATATCTTTTCTTAGTCTAATGGTATATCTTAGCAAAAATTCYATTTCAAAAATCATTTAGAACTTGCATTTGCTGTCAGTTTAGATCAAGGCAGTTGTACATCAGTTTCAGGGAGGGGGAGCCAGAAAAGATGTTAATCCATCTAGGTGAACTGCTAGCTGATTGTCTCTCCTTCTCAGCATATTTAACACAGTTGGATATCTGTCTACCTAACTGTTTCAAAAACCTAGCATTTGTGCAGAAGAAAACAGTGTCTTTGTCATTGCCTACACTGAAGCTGCCTTTGCTATGTCAAGTTGTAATACATACAGATAAAATTGTTTATTTGAAACTTGTACATAATCTTCCCTTACCAGTAATTCTTCTGATATCTRAATGTCCCTGAATAAGGAAGAATAGTTCTGTGACCAGATAAAAGGCMGATGCAGAGTGGCTGTTCAATGCTTCTCTTTGCACAAACCAGAGATTTCTGCTATCTGGTGATTAAGGACTGACCTGCCTATCTGTGACAACCCATTTTAAAGTTTTCCTTCTCTCTTTGATGTTTCTCCTTAACAGTGCTTTGTGTTTCTTTGAGTACATAATGTTCTAATCTTATATCTATTTTTTTTCTAAGAAAAGCCCGAAGCAGTACCTGTAGGTTAAGATGAAATATAAAAACAGCTGTAGCCATGCTCCCTTTTAGTKCCCTGCAGCCCTAGTCCTCTGTTGTATTTTGAAATTGTGGGCTCTTTGAGGAAGGCAGTTTCTCCTGTGGAAGGYTGGTCACAAGCCTCCTTTTGTAGCTGTTCCTAGATCCTGAATAGCTGTGGGTTTTTTTCTGGTAGGAGTTAATGCTTAATATTTTAATTTAATTAGTTCTCTTACAAATGTCTCAAGCAGGAGGAGGAAATGTGCTGATGGAATTTTCATTAAATGCTTTGACTGTAAGGCTATGAACTTGAACTCAATAGATTGTATTCCAAGTCTGTTTCTAGAATCTAAATTKGAGAGTTCTTTTTCCCAAACCCATTAACATCTCTGGCTTCAGATGGATTCCAAGTATCAACTGAACATAAATAACATGGCATATATTGGGCCTCCAGATTGTACAAGTATGTCTTTCCCATGCAGATTTTACTGCAGGACCTTATGAAGAGATATATTTAGCATTAGATCTTCAAATCCTACTGTTTTTTTTTTTTTTTTCATCCGGCTGACAACTTTGTCTAGAGTTGTGTGGAGACACATGGCAGCTTGTGTGSCTGTGTGAAAATAGCATTTGTTTGCAAATAAATTCTGCACTGTGCAACTAACAAATGGAAAACTGAGTGTAGTTTAAAACATTTTCCTGTTGATTCAAGAATGTTTGTCCAAACGTTTGTGTTTCAGAAATCTGCTGTTCTCTTCTGTGGTTTTACTGCTGCTGGAATGATAATAGCTTTTTTCCTGTTGATTCAAACATGTCCTTGGACATACTACATATACTGTCTCTTGCCAGTGCCAGTATGGTATGCAGTTGTGAAAGAGTAAGTAAAGAATGCAATTTATTACTACTCTTTTATAAGACTAAGTCTGGATTTCCTCTTTGTAGATAATTAAATTTTTCCCATGAAATTGGGAGAAAAAGTTAGGTACAATTCTATTAAACTTCCTTAAGTATTTCCTGAGACATTCCAAAGGACTCTGGTTTATATTTCAGTTGACATGATGAGTTGTGTCCAAACTGACTGATACAGCTGCCAATTATAGAAGATATCTTTTCTATTAGCAAAAGTAAATTAAACTATTTCCATGAAAACGTATTTTTAGTACTCTTCTAACTGTTGCAAAAGAGTGCTAAAATCTTTTCAAATACCTGTAGCAGGTGATTTATTTTGCAAAATGATTCTGCAAAGTGTCAAGAAGCCACTTTTGGAGAACACATGCTAGTCATGTTGAGGAATGTGCTCCCATATTGAAATATATTTGTCTTGTTTGGGTCTCCTTTTACTCCAGGCCCAAAAATACTTGTTATCTTCTGATTCCTTTTRCTTTCCTGATCTGCTGGCAATTTGTAGATACCAAGTCAGTATTATTCAGAGAAAATGAGACCAACTGCAGTTAGATAATGAGCTGTCTGGTAAGGCACAGGAAAAGCTAACAAGGAAGGTTTTTCTCTCTCTGAAGCTTCTGAATGTTTCATCAGTTATGACAGACATTAAGCACAACATAACCAAACATATTCATATACTCAGAGTCAATTTAGGTGGTAGTGCATAATCTGAAGCTTGTCCAAACACTGGTGAAGATGTGCCAAATAYGGGAGGAAAAAAGCTGGAGCGTTTTATTGTACATTTTCTATCAAGTAAAACTGGGCAGAAGGATCATCTAGTCATCAATCATGGGGTCTAGGCAGGACCAGCAATACCTCCTACCTTTTTTGTGCTCTGACCCCATCCTTGACCTGTAAAGATAAAATTCTGTGTTATTTCTGTTTTGTTTTGGTTTTTTAAAAATAAATTTTATCTTCTTCCATCACTTTAAACAGAATTCCTGTCATTCAAGACCTTGCCACAAATGTTTTGTCACTTCATATTGGTCAATCTATAGGATTCCTCTTGATTTGTGTACTGGGAATTGAGATACTAGTAAGTATTTTATCTTAATGTATCAACAGAGTTATCTCATTTCTCTTGTTCTAGCTCTCTGAAGAATTAATGTGTTTGATTTTCAGTCCTCTCTTGGTTTACTTGTTTCTGTTTTTGTTTTTTTTTTTAATTAAGGTCTTCAGCTTTTTCTACCGCTCTGCACTCACTGTTGGCCTTCTTGTCTTTGCTGGCTGGCCAGTGATCACACAGCTGTGGATTCAAGCTAAGGTATTGTATTGCTTAGGTGAGCAGCTGGGTTGCATCTCAGGATGTTGGGAATGCTTTGGAATGCTGCCTTAGATTYTTGTTCAGTTATGCTCTTTTTCTGATTTCTGTCATAAGCTGCATGTAGCAAAACAAGGGAATTTARTATGATCTGGGTAGATCTGTTATACAGCATAAGTAATAAGAGTGCTTAAGAGTTTTGGGGTAGCTATGGGTTAGCTATCAGTTTTCTGTTGTTGATGACTTGAAATTGCTTGACCCAATCATATGAAATGCACATCATTTATCAAACTGTTGCAGTGACTATGGTGTTGACATGTACTACTGGTGAAAGTGTCACCATTTAACTAATATGATCATTTATTAGAAAAAATATTGAAGATAATGGAAAGGTAGTTGTCAAACTTATTGTCTGTAATTAACTGGTACACACTGTTTCTCAAGAGGCAGCTTTCTGTATTGTTTTTCCTAGGAAAAAACCTCCACTTTCATGGAGGTGCATGATATTTAATTTAGGAGAGATGTCTTCCATTAATTGGTTCCAATATCTCTTATTTCAGGGGATACCTAAAACTTAAGGTTCTGGGATAGAGAAAAGGAGTCAAATTCCTAAGCCTTGCTCTCCAAGAACTGTCAAGATGGAGGCTTGTATTTATTGAGTTACAATTTTTTGTTCCTGTTGAGTAATCAAGTAACTTGTCTTAAAGCTGSATATGCACAGATGATGTTTTGTAGCAACAAGTTTCCTTTCAGGAATATAAACTTGGCTTGAGCTTGAAAAATTTAAATGATACAGCTCTTAATGTTTTCAGTTAAATAAAACACCTGAGATAGGGGTTTCTTTTCCTCCTAGCAAAGAGTTTCAAGAACTACTTAGCTGATGATGGTGGCTAAATCAAATGGGGTATAGATGCAAAGACTGGATAATGTTACCATATTCTCAGAGTAATCTCTCTCAATGCTGATCAATTAACTGCTTCAGCCTTCTGAAGATATTAGTTTTATGCCTTCCTTCTATAAGCTCAGTTGTCAGATTTCTGGTGCTTGCAATACGTGTGAAGGCCACACTTTCTCAGAGTGCTTGTAAGTGTAAACTTAGCTTTAATTATCATTGTCTTTGATGGGATTGTGACAGCTATAGAAATGAAATTCATTTCTTTATTTAATTGAAGTGCTATGATATCAATGACCCCATGCTCTTTTATTTATTTTTTTAGCTAATTTTACTCCTTGTGATGCTGGGTCTTTGCTCATGGGAGATGCTAGTAGCTGTTAGTAGTTCACTGAAGTATTTCTTCAAGATTAGCCAATTGTCTTTCCACATGACCTCCTTCTTCTTTTAGGCAAAAGCATTGATCTGGACTCTCCTGTGTGTGCTCCTGGCARTATTTCCATTAATGCCTGTTGTAGGAAGAGAACCAAACATTCCCCTGGTGTAAGAATCTCATCTTGTTCTTTAAATTTTTTATTCCCTCTTTGATTCAAAATTTAGGCTACCTTTTGGTATGTGTGAGGATTTGTGCTATTGAAAGCTGGCTGAGACAGGAATTGAAATTGTTACAGAGACCTTAGTTTTTCACTAATGAGAGGAAACTTTTAATTCTTTTGCCACATCCATTTGGTCTTTGTGTTATTCTGTAATTTCTTGTCAAGAGGAACATTTCTCACAAAACAGAAAGTTGCACATTTTACAGGAAAATAAAGGGGATCATTAAAAGAGAAGCTTTGGTGGGGTGCAAATATGGTAAACAGCACTATTATACATGAGTAAGAATTAGATCAAAAGCATTATACTTTTGACAGTGTCTTTCAGAATTTGCCTATCCAGTTTTAAATAATCTTTGAATAGTACTCTGTACCTAATGAGATATTCAGGRAAATAAAACAAACAGGATAGGCAGAGCTCTCTTCTTCCTGTGTTTCCTGTGTCTCTTCTTTTTCCACTTCTGCTTCTCTGTCCTGAGTCGTCTTTTCTGGTATTGCTTGTCTGATTTTCTACAGTTGCTGATTTGAATTGCTTTTCTAGCATATCTTTGTTATGTACCCCTCTCTTGTGAGCCACTCTTTGGTCATAGGGGTGTTCTCTCATATCTGGTTGGCCTCAAGGCTTGTGGTTTCTTGGTAGTTACTGCAGAAAGAGTGAATTTACCCTGGGGTGCAATGGCTCCTGCTGGCTGCTACAAGGTACTCTGCCTCAACAGAGCCAGGATGCCTGGTCCTCAGTGAAATAGGGGATTTGAGCCGCAATGTGTGATTGCAGGTAGAATTGTGAGCCCAGATATTTCCAAGATTATTGACATTCTGCCTCAATATTTTCCACTGTGTTTTAAATCTATCTGTTGAAAGCCCTTCTTAGTCTCAATCCTTGGGCATGTAAGAAATATTCAGCACAGATTTGCTCTGTGCTGTGTTACAGCCTCTCAGCTCTATGTACTCATGTATGTATTTCTTCTGGTCCAAACTGAGGTTTTTCTATTCTTTAGAACATATGTGCACAGCTTAGAAATCAAAATGGAATTAAATTACCTACAGATCTTCCCCTCTGACACTTCTTTATATTCCCCTTGCYCAGGCTGTACATCTTTCTGTTTATTCTTCTGATGAAACATTGTACCTTTGAAACACTGTGATTGCCTGAAACTTTTCAAGGGAGTTTTGAAGCTGGAAATGTTTGCAGCAGCAATTAAAAATACATGTATATGTGACACTTTAGGATGCTGCAGATAAGTTGATGGGGGAGAAGATACAAGAGGGAGAAATCAGAAAGCCAGTGAGAAATAGGTGTTTGTGTTCTTGGGCAGTGGTACTATCTGTCAAGTCAGGGCTTTTCAGTACACTAATAAAATTTGTATGGTAGGAGCAGGGAGCTCCTGACTCAGCTCAGTCATAAAAAGGAAACATGGGGGTGAACACAGGGTTTAGATGATCCAGGAGGAACCTGGAGACACTGAATATTCAGGCTAGATTAGCAAAGCCAAAAGCACTCCTGGGGTTGAATCTAGTGGGGGATGTCAAGTGCAACAAGACATCATACAGTAGCAAAAAAGTTTTTGATGATGTTTTCTGGGATTTTATTGTTGTTTTGTTTGTTTTTGCAGAATAACAGCTGGTTTGCTGACCCTTTTGATATCTWTCTTCTCGTTGGCATCTCTTTGTAAAAGTGAAAATAAGTACAGAAATAATGAAGGTCTGAAAGTGTATTTTTATCAGGTCAGTTGTTACTTTTCAGTAATTCTGAATGTTAGAGGGTTTTTATGTGCTRATTTTTACTTACTTCTAAGAACATGTTTCTACCAAGGCCACAGCTTTCAAGAAAAAGATTGTTCTTAAAAGTTTTCTCCTTGGCTATTTCAAGAGTATTGTGTGCACATATTTAAACATCATGCTGTGTTCCCAAAGGCCCATCCTGTGCATTATTGTATTGATTGATAGGTAGATGTGCATAGAGATTTTGATGCTGTGCTTGGAGAGTTTGAGAGTTTGTCCTCCCTTTGGTCTGTGTTTATCACTTCCAGTGAYCTTTGCAGTAGCTGCATGTGCACACTAAGGGCAGGCTTGCAAGTTCAGGGGGGCTGAACTAGTTCCAGTTTTTGGCTGTAGAAAAACAATGTGAGACTGATACTGAGCTGGTTTTCTGTTGGTTAAGTCTCCTTTCAGGTGAATTATAGCTTCTTGAAATAGGTAGGGYTTTTTCATGCTTGGAGCTAATTAAGTTCTAGAGAGCTTTAAGATTCTAATAATACCTTGCATGTCCTGGGTTTTTTTCTTTTTTTCTTTTCTCCCCTCAACCTTTTACAAGATAATAGTTTTATTTCAGGACCAGCTTTATCTGTTATGATTTAGTGTGTGCTGGAGTTTCTTGCTGAGCAAAGCAATGCACTCATTATATCAGTGGTTTAGGTATGGAGCTCAAATTGGTTGAAAGGAGGARGGGAAACAGTAATGAATGCTTAAAATGGCTTTACCTGAGCATGAATGCATGTAAAATGTGGTGGTGATGTCTCTTAATTTTTTCAGCCTACATGTGGAAAAGAGATGTCAGTTCTTTTCCTAAGCATTTAGAACATACATTTCCAGTATGTACTGGGCAATGAATTTCTTGCTGGAATGCTTGAAAAAAGCTTGCGCTGGTTGGGGAGGTGAGGGAGCAGCCCAGTAGGTGGCTGGCCAACCTCAACTCACCACACAACTGCTGCAGCATCTCATGATGATGAAGAAATTGGTCTGTAGTAAAAAAGTAATGCCAGACTTAGAGAAACAGGAAATTCACTCACAGAGGGGTACTTAATTAGATGAAAATGTTCTGCCTACTTATTCTGGAAGTAACATWCTCATTTTCCTCCCAACTTTTAAGAAGATCATGAAGTTCCTCAAATTGCCCCTTAATCAGAAGATCTTTTACTTTAGTGACATCTAATTAACAATCTCTATTAGATTTTGTATCCCTTATTTGGGAATGGAATATGTGGGATCCACCACTCACATTTTAGGTAAGGAAAGGTTTGAGAGGTGAGATTATTCAGATGCAGGGGGATAAAAGGACATGACAGAGGCATTACATGTGTTTCTAAATAAATATCTTGTTTGGAGATTAGGTTACATTTAGTTGCTTTGAAATGTACAGGAATACAAAAGGAAAATACCTATCAGAATACTGGTATTTCTAGGCAACAGAATTCCCTAATTCTACTTTTATATTTTCCTTTGGACTTTTCARTGGGAACAGGAAAGGGTATTCTTCACAAATGCTCATTTGAAATTTTTAGTTTTGATTTGCAACTCTCAGATGGTTTTAAAGGTGAGATGAATCCCCTGGTCAGGGAAAAATACCTGTTTTGCAGTGAAAAATGGTGATCAGGCCACTGCCATTCAAATAGAAAAGCACACTCAATCAGTGACAAGAGATTTCTTAAAAGTAGATTTTGCAGGTCTCCTGTAAGTGGTGTTTGGAGGCAGTCATCAAAAGTTATSCTTTCCTCTGGTAACACTGTTATTTAATGTTTGGGGTCATTGATGAATTAAGCCTAAACCAACTAAACAATTCTTTGATTCTGTGGTCTCTGAGAGGTCATTAAGGCTTCAGTAWTGATGAAGACAGGAGTCATTCATAATCCATCAGCTAGACTGTGCAGTGCTTACTGTATAACTTCATTTCTGCTGGAGAAAGSACCAATTTCTCTTTCATAGATTTCATCAATCATCCGTTTCTTAGGTGATGTCCAGTTTCTGCCATGCTACTGAAAACATGCTGTTTTCATTGGTTGATAATGTTGGACCAAGTAATTATTCCCAGGATGCTGGGACTTTGTGTGTGTCCAAGGTGCTCAGTTTATTAGTTTCCTCCTCTAAWTTAGAATTTTAGAGTAATTTTKGTTGGAAAAGACCTGTAATGTCAAGTCCAGYCAGTTAATCTAACACTGCCAAGATCATCTCTAAACCATGTTCYGAAGCRTGACATCTMCATGTCTTGTAAAGTAGCAGAAGTGAACAGYAGGAATCCATGTCATTCTGGTGGAACCAGGGGACAGGAAAGGTGTTTTCAACCAGCCTTGTGCCCAGGTGATGATGCTGGTTCTCCTGCCATTTTCCCTATGGGTCCTTAGGATGTTCTGTGCTTGGGAGAGCTCCCAGCCAGAGCAGCTGGCAGCGTTGGGACTGCAGGTGTCACCCTTGATTTCTCAGTAGTTGTGACCTACAACTATGTGTCTGAGACCTGCTCTTAAGTTGTTAAAGAATTCTCTCTGAACATGGGAGAGGKTTGTGAAGGATGAAGGGAGACAGATCTTAGCTGGAGACCTCTGCTTGCATCTCCAAGCTTCTTCTGCCCATTTCTGCAGTCCTGGAGGTGTTGGTGGAAGCCAAGAGCAGTTTGAATGTTACTTAAAATGCAAACACAGGTTCTCAAAAGCACATGCTGAGCCCTTCCCTGGGCACTGGCGTAGATTTAGCAACAGCGCATTGTGCTTACTCATGTTCCCAGGCTATCACAAGTTTTCCAAGGCACAGGATATATTGTGGGAGGTGACACAAAGTCAGTGCAAAGTGACTTCACCAGTATCTAGGGGATATCAGAAAAATTACCAGAGCTCATGACACTATAAAGAATTTGATAAGATCATCAAAGGACCTGAATACAGCAAAAATGTCCAAAGTAAACATCAGAGGTMTAAAAGGTCTGGTTCCCTGAGCTTTTGGATGCCTGATGTTTYGACCTCATTTATTGGTGTCACAGAGAAATAGGAGGTAGTGTTCTTTTGGCCTGAAATGAAATTAAAGCAGCAGATACTGAGCACCTGTGAAACTTGTCAAAAAAGAATGCTGRTGCTAAATGTATCCTCTGGGCTGATCCCACTAGGTATCACTGCAGTCTAGCAGGGAAATAGCAGCTATTCATATGGTGCAAAGTGATGGATGTGAATGGTGTAGTTGCTGTGCACTAAAAAGCCATAACTGCAATTACATCTTGTAATGCAGTTTTAAAGCACATGTTTGCAAAGTACTGTGCATGCTTGATTTGCCTTTTAGTGGAACTGCAGAGTTGTGAATAAATAGCAGTAATTGAAAACTTGGCTCAAGCATTTTCTTGGATAATTGTCACCTTTCAAAAATAACTGACTCATGGGGTAATTTTCAAAAGGTTTTTTGCACGTAATTGATGACTGAATGGTGTCTCTTGAATTAGTCAAAGGAAAAAACCTCTCCAGCTTCTCTGCTTCTACAAGGCAGAGGGCTCTGCCTGAGGTGATTCAGTCAATTCAGTTGGGGGGCAGAAAATGCAACTTCTTTCCGTCTCTTAAAAGCCACCTCGAATTTGTTCTGCTGCTGCTTCTCTTCTTACAGGAGCCTTCCCCTTCTCCCTGTACCTGATTCTGCAGCAAAGCCAAAGGCTCTRCTTGTTCTTTGTGGCTGCTGTTGGAGTACAAATGCCCCTTGAAGGAYTTAGGGGCATGTGTTTTCTGTGGTTTGCAGGAGTGTTTAAATAGTTACTCTTGACAAAGAGCATATCATGTCAAATCAGTGGTCTAGGTCRCTTGTGCATGCTATTTTAAAGTAGCAGAAATAAATAATGAGAATGCTAATAAAAGTAATCTAGATGGAAGCTTAAAAAGCTGGTAATTATAAGTTATAAAAAGGTTTAAATTTTGACACTGTCTTTGACTTCCTGTTCTTACTGTGATTCAGATGAAGTGTTTATGCAATTCTAAAGCATATTTACATATTTAGAATGGGATGGTGGAGATCCATACRTTAATTTTGTGTGTCATTGCCTGATTTCTTCTTTCTAGATGTTTARTGTTGCCCTTTCAACATATGTTGTAAGCAGTACCCATAACAGTCTGAAGATCAAGCAGGGATTACCTGCAATGAATCAAATTATCAGCTGGATTACACTAGGTRAGAAAGTCTTCCTTCTCAAACTTCTATGCTGGCAGTTTGTGGAGTCTGGGCTTGGGTGSGGGATGATGTCACTTTTTCATTAGCATCTTCTTTTCCTTTGTCTGGCTGTTGATAATTCTTCTGTTTGCTTGCTTTCCTATGTGAGTTTTTTTGAGAAATGTGTTAGTCTTCTAAAATATTATTCCTTTGTAACTTTGTGATAAAATGCAAATACCKTTGTTTTACAAATAGCTTTATCTTTTATATTGACTGTTCTGAATATTTTGAAGACCACTTTTAGAGACTTAATGGTGTAAATTCCCTTTTTGTTTCACTTGGAGCTGGATGTGGGTGATCTGAGATGTTCTGCCATCAATCCAGTTGAGCATAGGGAAATGACCAAAGGTCGTTGCTGTAATTCAGTGTAAACTTGAAGCTGCAGCAGATGGCAGTGACCCTTGGAGTGTCAAAGTRATTTTGAGAGCTGCCTTGCACCTGTGAAATAATGATGATAGTGTATGTTTGCAATCTTTTAGTATCTAATCATTAAAGAATAAAGCAGTTTGCAAATCTATGAGTTTTTCACCACTCAAAAATCTTAKTGTGATTAAACAGAGCAAATGGAATTGTTACTGGAGTTCTGGAAYGCAGTGAAGCAATACCTTTCATATTTCAGCTATAAAATCATTTCTRTAGGGCTCCATTAGAAAATGTTAAGCATTGTTTATCCCTGAGTGATCTGAAATGTGGGATTTGTTTCAGAGCRGAACAGATCCCATATAAAGTTTGAYARCAGCTTTTTGCTGCAAGTCAAGATCAGGAATTTAAACACAGCTGAATGAAAGARCTGTGGCCCATGTTACCTACTTGCTGGTTGTCTTGTACATTCCTGTACTGGTGACTTGTTTTAACTTAAGCAGATCTTGTCAGTTTTAGCCATCCTGCTTCTGTCTGAGCAAATGGATTCAAGATTAAGTTCAGTGCGTGTGAGCAATGCTTTCTTAGTAATGTATTTGTCTTTGGAGCATTTTCCTTTCCATCATGSTCCCCTAACTCTTTGTAGCCTGCTAAGCTAAATGGGGATCTCTGTGTGGATGAATTCCTTGCAGTTGTAAAGTCAATGAAATCAATGAAGTCCTGCTTGGCTTACTGGAGCAGGAATTGAGTGTAAAGGTTATATTTCTCTCCTGTGTAAGGATGAAAGAGAAGCATTTTTCATCTAAGAGATGATTCAGGCAGTCAAAGAGGTTTAGAGTTATGAGGAAAAAGTATATTAGAAATTCTCTTTGTTGTGGGTGATGATAAAAATAAAGCTAACAGTGAARTAAACTGTTGGTGCTCAAAATGTCTACTTGCTGCCACAGTAGTACTGAATATTTTAGCAAAGTCTTTCAGACTGGAAGTAATCATTCTAAGTGAATACAATATACAAGAYAGGAGCTTTGTGTACCTGCTGAAATTGCTTTCCATAATTAAACACAGAAATAAACAGGTAAAACACTGAGGCATCCAACATGTCCTCAATGCTCCTCTTGGAGAGAAATGCCTTGTCATTACCATAACCACAGCTAGCACCAGCCTTGTTGCCAGTGTGTACCAGAAATGGGATACTATAAGAATTRAGATACCAAACTCTACTGTAGYTTTTCCAAGGTTGGTGGGATTRCAGGTGGTCCAACTCCTCTTTGTCCTTTTTGCTTAGTTGTGGAARAATGGCACTCTTAGTGAAATCTCATTTTGTATCTCAGTGTATTTATAGAAATAGAAACACACAGTTATCMGTATTTGTTTGTAATAATACTGACTTATAGTGTTAGGAGAATAATAATACTACCAAAGTTTTCTGGGGAATTTTTGCCCACCTTCTCATCTATTTATCCTGATTAATATGAAACCTATCTGTTAAAATTTAAACTTCGTTGTTTTTGTTTTTGAGAGAGACTGGTGTTTGAGGAACCAGGCAAATGATTTAGTGATGGCTGGGTTCCTGCAGGCCTGTGTCCAAGTGGCTTTAGCTGTAACACAGTATGGTTCATACAGTGTACTTAACTGCAAACATAGAGGCAAAAAATAGGAGGTGTAACATTCATTCAACTGCTTCCCATGCTCTTCAGAACCATCTTAATCTCAACAGATATTTCTAAAAGAATGTGTATTACGTCTTAAAATTTTCATCTGTGGAAATTTCTCGTAGCAACTTGGCAAACTTTGAAGAATTTGATGTCACAGGTGTGTACAGGAGTCATATACAGAGGTTTGTGTAGGTCAGCCAGAAACCTACAGGTCTTTTGATGATTAATATCTGATGTATCAATCARAGGTGGAGGAGAGACTAATTATCACCTACTAACTACTCATCAGTTCTCATCTATGATTGCACTCGGAGTGATACACATCTGAAACGTTCAGTGTCATTCACAGAGACCAGTTGCCATGCTGAATTTATTTCCACCTGTTCTGACTTTCAGTGAGATCACTGGAGTTGCTCCTTGAATTGGGCCTTCTTGGAGCCCCTTGAAGTTGCTTATTCTGTAATTGTAGCAGTGGCAAGGCTGAAAGCCAGGATAATAAAACATACTGACCCACAGGCCTTGGAAACCTCCTCACCTTTCTTTCATTCATATGTTTACTATAAATACTAATGTATACAATGATGATAATCACAAGCGAGTGCTTTCCATATCTTAGGGTTTTGTGTTCCTTAGTTTATTAATTTTGACTTACTGTTGATGCAACCTTTGAATGATTCAGTACTGTGAAGTTACTCTACTGCAATGAAGAATCACATGAATGTTATTTGTCAGCATACTTTTTTATAAACATGCAATTTTCATGTTARAAAGAAATCAGGTTTAAAGATAAAGTCACAGCAATGCTTGTCCTTCTCCCTTTCCCTTCTTCAAGCATTGGCCATCTTTCCTGTTTTTCTTCCTCTTTACTCACTTTTGCAGTAGCCCAGTTCCTAATCTAATTACAAAGGATAGAAGGCCAGGTTGGATGGGGCTGTAAGCAGCCTGCTCCCCTATGGCAGGGGGGTTGSAACYAGGTGATCTTTAAGGTCCCTTCCAACCCAAGCYTTTCTATGGTTCTAATCCAGWGGAGCAGTGGCTTTTACTGCAGTCTTTGAGCTGTCAGAGGTCCTCAGGGCAGTGGTAAGTGGCTTTCAGAGCCGTATTGGACAGTCAAGTTTGACTGGGTTTTGGGGTAGTGCTTCTGCATTAATGACTTATTAACATCCGATCATGAGGAATTATAAAGGCTGTGACTACGACAGGGAATTAACATGATACAGAACTGAAATTACTTTTGATGAATATGAAACATTCCAAACATTAGATTTTCTTCAGCAAAAGTAACTTCTGAAAATACAAGGTTATATGTGATCTGCATTGAATTTCTGTACATAAAATGACAAGATTTGTGGAAAGTTATCTTGTTACTGAGGTTGAAATGTTTTATATGTTGTGACTGATGGATTTCCTCTTATCATTGCAGTTTCTTCCCCAGTGTTGCTGCTGCTGAGCCCCACGTTTCTCTTTGAGAGACTGTTCAGCATATTGCTCTCCCTGATGTCCACCTACCTGCTCCTCAGCACAGGGTACGTCCTTCTTACTCTGTTTGAGTTGGTTTTACATGTGAAAATCCAGGACTATATGTGGAACTGCTTCATCTCATGCACATTTCTGTTGAAGGTGTAACACGTGCTTCAAGTATTTATCTCCTTGTTTGGTTCACTAAATAAAATTTCACGTTCTTCCTTGTATTATAAACACAGTTTGTTGACATTCCTTTCAACTAGACAAGGCAGTGGCTGGAAGGGTGTGTGTTTTAAACAGTCTTGCACCAAAATAAGAAAGTCTGGTTTAGCTTATGCCTTTTGTTGTTTTGATGTGTGCTGTTCTGCTCACAAACAAAAGGAAATAGTCTCTCTCAGCTGCTCAGCACCAGTGTCTAGTTATGGTTTACATTATGTTTGCCAGGAAACAGGTAGTCCTAAAATGAGGGAAAATTGTATTCTGAGAGGTTTTTGTGGAAGTAATTTTTTTTTCAAAGGGATGTTGTTTCCCATAAAGACTAGACCTTGCTTCTTTTTGGATAAAAGTCAATTCCTCTGCTGTTTTAAATGAAGAAAACACTATGTCAGCCAACCCTTTCTTTTTTCTCAGACTTGGTAGTTCTTAAGAGCATAATTAATGGGGAGTATAGGAACTGTTCTTTCCGCCTTCCCTCCCACTTGTCCTCTGGATTTAATTACACTGGAAAATTARGTGGAATAAAACATCTTGCAGCAGACATTTTGCAATAGCTGCCTTCTGTGGATGCTCTCATTTTAGTTGAAGCATCCCCCTTTTTGTTTTCTAGTCTTCTGCCTCCCCTTCCTCCCACTTCCCCATTAAGATTTTGGTCCCAATGTTACTCCTCACTGCACACACATTCTTACACTCAACCTTCTTAGCCTGTGCTGGCTACTGGCTAAAGCATGAATGTTGTTTTCTCTGAGAATGGCMATCTCCCTCTTTGTGTTTTGGCCCTGCACCAGACCATGTAAATGCTGACAGCTCTGCTGTCTTCCTACAATGTCCWAATAGATGAAAAAATTCTGGAACGATTCTTAAAGAAGAAAACACCACCCAAGGCACTGGTGCCAAAAGTGTGCAGTGTTGCTCTCCTCAGTGCACTCTTCYATCATGTACTGATAACCCAAGACATTGCCTGGGTAATTGCAGCAGCTCTCCAGGGGTGGTTAAGTGGAAATGCTRAAGCAGCTGAAGAGCATGGTTGCATACAATCACTTGTCACCAACTCTGTTGCAGGCACTTGATCTGTAAGCAAGTGTAGACTGTTATAAAGACTGTAGTGTTTCTGTTACTGATAGCATAGTTATCAGCATACTGATAACATAAGTGTGTTAATTAAAAAATTAACACACTTTAATTCTCAGAACAACATGTTCAGCTGCCTGTTGTTCTGAGAATTAAAGTGGAACTGGCTATTCAAAATTTTTTGTTCCAGTTTGAAATTGCTTTGTAGCCYAACAGAAACAATACCAAGATTGACTGCAATGATTTTGTTATTTTTTAGACAAACAGGTGTTTATCTAAGAAGGCAAAAATAAAAAGGGAAATATTTACAATCTTATCAGTAATACAGTCAGTACCAGTATTATGAAAGAAAAAAGCCTGGGAGGTACCATGAAGTGCAATTGGAGAAAGTAAATGTTATCCAGTTCCAGTCTACACCCTTATGTTTTCTGGGGYTATTAACCTCTAATATAAATACACTAATACTTTGGAATTGGAGTGCTGTAGGAGCCAGAAGTACTCYTCAGAGATTGGGGTGTAGCTAGAACAGCTTAGTGGCCATGGTTAGAGTRTGATTTGATGTGCTGTTGTGGAGAATTGGAATACAGTGAAGAAAAGAACATTTCACTGAAGTGAAATGTAATGCTCCTTTTACTAGACMTATGTCTCTTTCCTTAGAACCAAACTGAGATCACCATAATGAGTTTGTGTGATTAGATCCTRAAGAGACACAATCTCTAGCTGCTGCTTAAGTTGAACTCTAACCCCTTTGTTCCAAGTCACTCTCATTGAAAAATATTCAATTCTGCAGAAAATTAATGTCAAATATGGGGTTTTTTTCCTGTTTCTTTTAACTTTATTCCAGTTTTGTTAAAATTAAAAAAGGCRCTCATCCAACATTGTGGCAGCCATTGAACAAAAAAATGCAAAGTGTGACAAAGCTGAAGCAAGCTCTGCTTCTCTTACTTCTGCCATTTAACTACTTTATGGTTTTAAAATTCAACCAACTGTGGGTAT
This sequence comes from Alauda arvensis, assembly GCA_902810485.1. Taxonomy (NCBI): domain Eukaryota; kingdom Metazoa; phylum Chordata; class Aves; order Passeriformes; family Alaudidae; genus Alauda; species Alauda arvensis. The sequence goes on from CADDXX010000057.1 coordinate 2,128,156, forward strand.
TTGGAAATGGGGAAAGAAGGCAGGGGAATGCCACTAGATCTTGGTATACCCTTTGTGTGAAGAAAAAAGAAAAGAAACATGTCAGCATTTGATGTTAATTAGTCGTCAGCAACCGCACTTATAATGATTATGATGTTACTTTTCAGATATGAAGCTCTTTTTCCACTGGCACTGTTTGGTTTGATGTTTGCATGGATAAATATGGAACAAGAAGCACTGCAGCRCTATGGTCTTTCACTCAAGCCAAAGGTAACAGCTCTTGACAGATATATCAATTTAATTAACAGCTTTAYTTATTTTAATTTTTTTTCTTGAGGATGTAATAAATATTCTGAGTGGTTTTCAGAGAGTAACACTTGGCATTTCAGTTTGGGAAGCCAGTATTAGCTGTTTCATGAACTAGGGATATGACCTTATAAGTAATATTTGTAATTCATGTTATTGGGAATATTGCACATTAGAGCCATTTCTGTGAATGCAGGAAGACAGTAGGACACAGTGGTATGGTCTGTAGGCTGCAGACCTGTCTYTGTCAAGTGTGCTGATAATTCAGCTTAAGGTACAGCAATTCCTCAGAGTGAGTTCAATGTCACTGTCCTTTTTTTGGTCTGATTTGCAGACTCACACGTGAGGGGCTGAAATTATTTGATTTCTGAAAAGACCCATAGGAAATATTAGAAGTGTTAATTTGACTTTGTCCTCACTTTGTTCAAGGATGGTAACTCATTTCTGTTTAGACTGACAAGGAAGTGGAGACCAACTTGGAACTAGCACCTTCTCTGATGTTCCTGGAGGAGAAAAGAGAATTTTGTAATCAATGCAACTTCTTCCACCTTAAAATTTAGTATATTGTCAACAATTTGCAAAGTCCATGCTGCTCAAACTGCAACTTAGCTCTTAGTTTAGGTCTAGGGTTGAACAAACTGGGGCTGTGCCACTGTTGTGGTCAGACCCACAGTGCTGGTGACAGTGGTTTGGGCCCTAGGAGCCAAGTGGGTGTGCACCACAGCCCTCCCTGGCTCCTCCCAGATGAGCTCCATGGCTRCACATGCATGGGAGTGGCCAAAGTCACTTGAAAAGAAGTGTTGGCAAACGTCTTTTCCTTCCTTTTGCAGCTCTTAATAATTAGGTAAAAGTGCTGGAGGTTGAAACCTGAGCCAAGACAGTCATCAGAGTGTACCTGACACATTCTGTGGTTTTGTGGTGCTCCTACAAGGAAGACAATTTTGAAACTTGAGAGAGCAGGCTTTACCAATTCAAGGCTAAAAAACAGAAATAAAATCAGGAATTACTTTCTATTTATGCTACCTTTACTTATGATAATTTGTATGATTTTGTAGCATCTTAAGCTCTAGGGATGGAATCTGAATATCAAAATGACAATTACTCTGATGCCACCATTGCGACTGAAGGTGTTGAGCCTCTGTAGGATTTTCTCTTCCACTCTAGRACCCACTCTGTCTTTTGCATCTTGTTACAAGGCATCTGTGATGCTTGCCTGTCTGCTGCTAGTCTGGTGTTCTCTTTGTTCTAAARTAAAATTCTATTAAGTAGTATTAAACAGTGATGAACACTTTACTAATCAAATACAAATGAAAAGAACATACATAGGCTATAATTATGTTTTAACTTGTCRTTCACTGTATGTCAACAATCACTTGAAACTTTTGGTTTCATGTGAAAGGAACAATACTCACCCCTGCTTCCTGTTATTACATTAGAAACTATCATCCCTAGAATGCCTGTTAATATATGCTGCAAAGTATATCTTGTGTTAGATAATGCAGCTCAATTCTGTGATGATAAGAGATTTTAAATTAAAATGTTATCAGTCTTGAATGTCTATTACTTGATTTTTTTCATTTTTCCCAATGTAAAGGAGTTCACTGACTTCCTAAATTCCATGCAGATAATTTCTCTCCAAGTCAAGATATATTGTGCGGAGGACTGAGTAAAGGAGTTGGAGAGTATTTTACTATTTTCACTCACAAAATAAGTCAAATGAGGATAATTGCAGTCTTTTATTTCTGAGGATCTTTATCCATATATTCATGTGAGCAGTAGAAGTGTATGTATGTAGGAGGAATATTTCTGATGAAAAAAGATGATGATAAGTCTGAGGCATAGAAGTTCATTTTTARTGTAGATAACAGTGGAAGCTTCATTGTTCATTTGATCATCTCACTTGTACAGTCTTTCTGGCAGATTCATTAATTCATTAAAGTATAATGAAAACATAGGAAATGTTTGCAGTCCTTATTATAATACTCTAATAAAAGGTGATAGGGAAGTAGGTTTCTTTCTCATTCATTTCAGTWAAAGTAGGGTGGCTCTATCAGAATCCATGAGTTGATATTTGCTGTTGATTCCTATTGCTGTCTTTCCAGCTTGCTGTTTTCAACTTCACCTGTGCTATGGATATAACTCAGTTTCGGCAGCTCCACCTGGATGACGTCCGGAGGTCCTTCTTCTTTGTATCCTTTGGCTGGGTGCTGCACTCCAGGGCAAAAAAAGGGTTTGTGTTGCAAAAGGATCTGCAATCAAAATCTGTAGCCTGGTACTCACTGAGAACAGAAGCTGGTAAAGATGATTTGACTCACATTGCTCAAAAAGCAATGGTTTTGTACATTATGCATTTTATCAAGTAGTTAAAAATGTGCTGTTTCAGAATCTGGCTCCTTGCCCACTTATGACCATTGCAGCTGAGGTAAATTTTCTTCTGAGTTCTGTTTTCAGTTTGTWTTTGTTTGATTACATTTTGGCTTCAAGGAACTTGCTCACCTTCACAAATCAGTTGAAATAGGTGATATTAAAGTTAGTCTCAATTTTAGAGCATAGCAGTGTGTTAGGAAGCAGATGTTAGGTAGCAGGCAGATACCTTCAGGTATCTGCCTGCTACCTAACAAGAAGGAAAGTTCCTGCAGGCTCATAGTGAAACATGTTCCCAGAATCTGGCCTAGAATTATTTATATCACTAGTGATTTCTGCTACTATAAATTGTATGGTCTTGGGAGGGAAGAGCTGTTTGTTCACTGACACAGCAGTTAGTTTGCATTCCTGTAACTGATACTGAAGCTGATTTTTTTTTTTAATACTGTACATTTGATAACATTGTAATTTTTCTCTTTCATTGTGGAACTTCAATTAAGTGAGAACTTTTTGGCAGCAAAGATGATGGCTGGTCTAATGGTAGAGAAAGTGAGCCAGTCTGAGACATAGTGGGGTTTTGTGCAGGTGACTTACTGTGTCTGGGGAGGAAGTTGTCCCACTACTGGTTCCTACAGAAACAGGCTTTAGAGTTCCACCAGATCTGAGAGGGAGGGTAACAGTCACAGACGCTTTTGGAATTTGGAACTGTGTTGTTGGATATTGGGAACCTGCAATAGAGAAAGTGTGACAGATACCAATTTAAGAAGGCAGGTTAAGGCTAAGAAAGAAGGCAAAATGATTTGCTAGGTTTTTGATGTTTGTCTTTGCTTCAGTATACCTARAAAGAACTGAGACACCTTGCAATAAATGCATCTATTTCATTTGCTATTTTAACAAAAAGTATGCTAACTTTWGTAAAGCTACTGCTGTCTGTCAGTTGCTAAAAACTAGTGGGAAAAAAAAACCAGGAAACAATCCAACTGGTTTTTTTTTTTAAAGCTCCAGTATGGTACTTCCTTAACACTGGAGTGTAGCTGTGCTGGTTTTAGCTGGAGTTAATTTTCTTCATAGTAGCTAGTCTGAGGCTATATTTTGCATTTGTGATGACAACAGTGTTGATAATACAGAGCTTACATAGAATCAAGACCTTTTCTGCTCCTCACACTGCCCCACAAGTGAGCACTACTTTAATCTAAAACACTTGAATGTGTTTTGCTCAGCTCCTGAAAAAATAACCAATTTGCTGATCTCTGGTGCCTGCTCAAAATATGTTGCGACTTTTTTTAAATTCAGATGCTGTTTAATGTTTAGAAATAGTGGTGTTAGAGGAGAAACCTTTTCTGCTAGAGCAGTCGTACTGCAACTACTGCAACTACAGCCCTGTGAACTGTGTGTCTTAAGGTTGTCCCAAGGCTCCTGTATCAGGCCCAGTAGCTGGCACCTTATGAGAAATCACAGAGCCTGGTCTTTGAGGAAAAGATTCTGATTGCTCATGCTTAGCATTTTGATTAGACCTATGGGTTACTGTTTTTTTCTTGTTTGTTTTATTGCAGACCTGTTCTTATAAATCTCAACCGGCAGAGCTGCGTTAAGCTGTTAGACTGCTGTGTTACTAAACTCAAATTATGTGATACTCCTGGGAAGCCTGATTTCTTCRGTTATGCTGACCTAATCCTTCCAAAATATTGCATGCAGAATCCCAATGATTCTACTGAACARTTGTAACAAATTGTTTATGGAGARACATAAATGATCCAGTGCAGGAGCTATAACAGGAGCAAAAGGACCAGAGGGAGCTCTGGCAGCAGCAGCCCATTCTCACTGACTTAAGACCCTCTGCSTTATGCAAAATGAGTTAAAAACCATTCTTGAGCTTAAGCCATGTTAGCTRTAATGGGCTCCATTGAGCTCAGGAGCAAGAAAAATAYCTTTCATGGGCTCATGTTGCARCAAGTGTTATATCTAGATGAAAAAGTTAGGGTTTATCAAAAAACTTCTAGCTGTACAGATACTGCTGGAGTCATCTCTCTCAAGTGAGGAAGAAAATGGTAGTGCCATACTGCCATGAGTAGACTCAGCATAGTCTTTGGACAAAAAATTCTGTAGTTAAGACAGCATAGGAACCTCTAGCCTTTTTTAATAGCCACCTACCTTTTCCAGGGTCACTTCCTCAATAAAGCCATCTCTTTTGGTGTGCGTAACACATGCACGTGCCATTACTTTCTGCAAAAGCATTTGTTTGAAATGCATAGCTGGGTTTGTGGTCTAGGGATRTTCCTATCTGGCTTGGCAGGGACCCAAAAAGCCAGTTGCAGCTTTCCTACAGGGGCCTCAAAACAGGCTCTGAAACCTTACCTAGACAGTATGTGTGTTTTAAAATTGATATAGTTGTGTGTGAAATCTAGGGTAGAGCTAGAAAATACTTTGGATTTCTTAACGCACTGTAAACCTGTAATAGTGGATCAGCTTCTTGTGGTTTCATGATAGATTTTGAAAGTAAATTGGAATGAAGGAGGATAAATGCTGGTTTTATTTTATTGCAGCCATTTCTGGAGTGTATTTTCCTTAAATACATCTAGGTTTTCTTCATAGTGACAGCCTTTTTTGGCACTGGAAACATAGCTTCTATTAACAGGTAAATTTTAGTAATTTRTTTGAGATAGAGACTACAAAAAATTCTTCCTGCTGTTGATGTATGAAACATAAATTTCGTTAGCAAAATCAGGGCAGCAGAATCAAAGCARTAATCAGTGGAAGCATAAAAATTTAGTTTCTGCTCTCAGTAACATCTTCCCCMAGAGCCTGAGCTTGTTGGTTGTGAGGTTGTCTCAATTCCATTAGGTGTCATTGACAGGGTGAGCAGAGAGAGCTTGGTTGCCCACCAACAGCTTGGCACCTTGAAAAACACAGTMAGGGAAAAACTGTAGAGAAGGAAAGGTGAGGTTGGCAGTCCCTGCTGATTTAATATTTCATCAAGAGAAGATAAAATTGGAAGCCTTGTTTAAAAATGTATATACAACCCACTGTGTTATGGGGTAATTAAAGGCTGTTTTTTTTAAAATGGAAAATGCCATTTCAAAGAGATTTAATGTCTTTTTCATGTTTCTCTAGTTTTGATCCTGCTTCTGTCTATTGTTTCTTGACTGTGTTCAGTCCCTTCATGATGGGAGGCTTGCTTTTACTGAAGGTTAGTAATCCTACCTTGGTGAAATTTTCTCAAAGAACTCTGGAATAAATAACATAACACATACATGGTTGTTACTTTGCAGTTCACAAAAGCATAGGTATGTATTTGAGCTTCATTAGGCTTTTCAACCATGTCTGAAGCTTTCAGCCTTTGTAGTGTTTCTAGAGAGATCATTTTCTTTCCCAAAAGAGAAGCTGAAGTGTGTGGAAGTGTAATTTAACAGCATTAAATCAGTTTATTGCATTAAAATGGAAATTTCAAATGTTGAAAATACTTCAGTAATTTTTTTTAAATTATAAGCTTTTCCTGTAGTATAATATCAACAGAAACATTGAGGATGTATAGAATTAGCTCTATCTGTATTACATTAAATAGAGGCATTGAATGTTCTACTGATTAGGTTGTCATTTTACAATGGCTATTATTTTCTGTATTTTTTAATAGCCTATCAGAGATTGGATTGCACTTCTGGTTTTCAGGCAAGGTGTAGTAGCTCTTTTCTAGTATTTGAATAAAGGATCTGCCAGAGGGGGTGAAGGGGGACACTGAATTTATGGGTTATTAATTAATTAAAATAAGCAATACTTCCTGCCTCTCCTTTGCTGCTGCTTCTGTCCCAGAGAGAGCAGACTGAAGTTACAGGTACACTGCATGTTGTCCCTTGGGACAGAGATCAGTAGTGCAAACCCTCTGGATGTGAGTAGTCAGGTTTTATACACTGCTCACATAAGGATTGCAAATCAGCTTTGGAAAGAGCAAAMGGCAGCATTCATGTTTTCTAGATGGTTTTGTTCTTAATTTACTGAACCATCTGCATTTGCTTGACTTGGCTCTGGAGGGGCAGTGTGACCCTTGCCTTATTGAATGCCTTCTGTATTCAGAGYTTTTTTGTGGTTGTGATGAGGTTGTCCTTTTACACTTGAAACTCTGCAGCCCATTGTGTGAGATGCTGGGTCTGAATAGCTCTGTCTTCCAGCCTTGTTGAACTATCTATCACTAGTGCTGAAATGCAAAATGAAGTGAGGATATATTTTAATGTTGGTTTTCCATATTACCTCATGGCTTATTTCACTGCAGTTCAGCAATGACCATGGATGGGGGTTTTTATTAATTAACTGAAAATGTTTCCGGCAAAATTATCTTCTACCCTGTCTAGCCAATAKTTTATTTTGTAACATACCCATTCTGTTTCAAAACCAGGAAAATGTTTCCACAACATGCCCAGGATCTTTTTGTAAATAAGCCAAAATGGAGCTTGTGTTTTGAACAGGTTGCAATCCCCTTTGTTCTGGTATCGTGTGCTTTCGAAGCTGTTCAAGTCACAACGCAGCTCTCTTCTAAGAGGTATGTTACATGCTGCATCTCTGCATTTGTAAGGGCTTCAAATCTATTTTGCAAGAATTCAGAATTTTCAAATCTCAATGTAAAAAAAAGAAACAAACTACTAGATCTCACTGTTGCTTTTATTGTTATTAGGGCTTGGGGTTTTGTTCAGTGATTTCTGCAAGCTCAAGGCTTTTTTTCCTTAGTGATAAATGAGTATAAATTGAAGTGTTGGCCTTGTCTGAAACAATCAGATATTTAATATTCTTCATTGGCAGTACACAGAAGGACCATTTTTCCTCCATAATGTTAAAAATGAGCATATTTAAACTCTGATTTTTACTTTATGCTGCCTGTAGCATAATATTTTTTAAATAGCCTATTTGTAATGTAAGCAATTTATAGCTTTGTAGCACTGACCTCACCACAAATGGTATTAAAAAAATGAGGCACTGGATGTCCTTGCATTGCAGTTCAGTGCTACCCAGATGTGTTCAGTATTACATATTTTTTGCAGTAGGAGCAGATGGCTGCCAGTCCTTTCCCTATCTCTAAGGACTTTTCAGAGATGAAAGTATGGGTGCCCAGCCTCATGGAGTGCTGTATCCAGACTTGAAATATCCTTGTGTTTTCCCTGTCTCARCACTTTTATTTTGTTAGCCCTGCTCACCCCAAGCAGTAGACCCAGTGCACATGAATCCTTTGTTGATGGTGTGATACTATGGATGGTGCTGAGGTACAGGAGGTCCCTGTCAGCTATGTGGTTGGGGTGTTGTGTGGGGTTGACCAAAAGTCCTGCCTGTGTGTGGCAGGAGGACTTCAGGGACTTTCTCCTGTGCATTGTTCAGCTGATCATGAGGAAGCTGCCCTTGCGTGTTGTGATGCCCTCTGCTTTTCTGTTTGCTTTCCTCCTGCCTGACCCTGCCTGCTGTCTCATTGTACAACACCACCCACTACCCAAGAGAGATGGGGCAGCCCAAAATTCATGACAGCTCGATGCTCCCCACCCCTTTTACCTGCTCTGCCTTAGCTGTGTGTGCTCTGTGCCTGTGTCCTCCTTGGACCCCAGGGAAGGGTGTTCATCCTAATCCCTAAGGCTTGTACAAGAGCAGGGCTGCATTAAGRACCTGGGGTGGCTCAGATGGCCAGCTAGTGGTTTCCATTTCTAGGGCTCAAACATCATAAAGGTCAGCATTTCTCAATTTGTGAATGCTGGCCTTGGCAGTCCTGGTGATATTACAAWGTTTTATGGAATGTGCATCTGAGTGTGTGAGAGGGGAAATGATACTGCCTTCATAAACCAGGGGACAYGAGGATTTCTGTGCCACTTGATGAGGCTGTGGCTGTAACTCTGTCTGGTTTTGTGCCAGCTTCATTTAGCTGTGCTCAGGTAACAAATGCAGTGGTCCTGCCACATCATCAGCCTGGGAGCAAGGCAGGAACTGCAGGGCACAGCCAGGATCCCTGGAGAGGTTGTGCTCTGATTGGCAGCACATCCTGAAGTTGTGCTGCACTTCTTACTGCTTCTGCTGCCCCTGCTAGATAAATTAAGCCATCACTGGGAACAATCTTGTCTTTGCAGTGTATAAACACACCCTGAAATTAGTCTTGCCCTTCTGTTGTGAAAGGCTTCCTGCAGTTCAGAAGGGCAAAACGTGGATTTTTGTGATTTGGACAAATTGCTTCTACACTCCCTGTTTACAGATTAACGACTTTTCTCTTTTTTTTTTTTTTTTCTCAGTGGGGAATATTCTGTCCCAATATGTTCTTGGAACTTGTCTGCGAAACAACAGCCCTCTAGCTGAGTGCCTCCTAAGCACTATGATTGCAACATCCTATCTCTCTGAGCCATAGGTTAGCAGAGAGAAGCCTTTCCCTGTGTCTGAGATACAGTTGGTTTGTTGCATCCTGATTTACTAATGAAGCACAGCTGATGTAGGCAATATCAGAAAGTTCCTCATTTRATGGCATTGGAATGGGTATCACCCCAGTACATGCTCATGCAATGCTGCAGTAGGACATTTTCCAAAAAAAAAATTTGTAGTTTCATGATGGTAGTACTGATAAATTAGCTGTATTCTAGTTAAAGACTTTTGTTAATGGGTCAGCTGTTTGCAACATTACTTCGGTGTCATTAACTTAGAAACCAGTTTTAACCAGTTATAGCAATTRCTTCCATGTAGTTTAGGATTTACATAGTTTGAGGAAAAGAAGATTAGGTTAATGGGGGGGAAAAATAGCTCTGCCTCCTCCCTTCTGGTGCCTTTTACTAGCCAAAGCCTAATTTCCAGAAGTAAAGAGCTACCTGTAAAGAGACCCACAGTTTAGGAAGCATGCCACCCCAATGCTAGGTGTTCCCAGAGCAGGTTATGGGCATCCAGAGATTTGGGAAGAGGGCAGGGACCTCCTTTAGCAGCCTCTGACCCAGCAGAGTGAGTCTGATCAGCTCAGGTATYTGCCAAASAGCTTTGCTCACWCTGGAGTCCCTCATGAAGCTCCYAAATCAGCTTTATTTGGTCTAACAGMACACAGATCTCTGCATCAGGAATGGGCAGGTGCTGTTTGTAAGATTATTTTGTTCTCCAAAAAATGACTCATTTTAGGTTTCTCCATTGCAAAATTGAAGCTCTATTAATGTGAAATTATAAATGCCAGATGTTCTAGTCATGCATTTAAATTATTTTCTAGTAGATTGAAATGTTCTTGAGTGTTTGAAAGGCAAATGCAAGAAATCTTACCTTACTTCTCTTTCTGTGGGTTTTAATAAGCTCTTTTAATAGCTCTGGCCATACAGAAAGGTCAATGGTCTGACTTTGCTGGGTCTTTTTCTTTGCAGCCTTTTCCTCATTGTTCTTGTGGTTTCAGACATTATGGCTTTGGTAAGTTGTTGTTGCACATTCTCTTCAAATAAGATCAAGAAGCAGAGAGTTCTCCTAATTCCATCAAGAGAGATCTGAATTTGTTTCAGACTTCAAAGTTTTTCTAACTAGGGCAGAGAATTGGATTGAAATCCTAGCATAACTTAGAGATAAAACTCTTCCAATCACTGCTTTTTGAATTTCATGTAATTATGCTTCTGAAGAAGCAATGTTCTCATAATAATAACAGACAAAAATGAAGTAATGAGTTAACATTTGGAGTTCCTCATGCGCTTTACAATCAAATTCCTTGGAAGAAATTAAATAAGAATATCAGTTTTAGCTGTGTGCAGGGTTTAATTAATTGTTCAGGAATTTTGAACCTTTTACATACCCCAGCCTCTCTTGAAAAAGAGAGGAAAAGGAGAAATGCTTTACCCACCAGCTCCATTAGCTGTCAGAATCCAGACCAGCAACATCCCTAAAGACACTTTGTGCCCTTGTAACAAGCTGTCAGGAAATGCTGTCTTCAGGAAGCCTACATTCACAAACCAAACTAACCAAAACAACCCAAAGCTGAACAATCCCCAAACACAGATTTTGCAGATTAAAAGTGTGTTTTCATTGTCTACTCCAGCTGTCTTCAAATCAGCAAGCCGTGCCACTGGTAAATAGAAACCTTTTCCATCAGCAGGTAGAGCTGGTGTTGTCACTTTATACATGTTGGTTTTGCTTTGTCCCTTGGAGTAAGCATTCCTGCTCTTATTTCCTAGTACAGTGTGATCTCCAAATATCACCTGATAGGAAACACAGCAAGTAAAAACCAAATAATTGCTAATTTGTCTGTAGAGTGGGAAAAGAAGGTATGGCTGTTTCAAGTTTCAAATAAGTCTGTGTGACTAATCTGCTTTTGGGTAACTTCCACAGGAAAAGAAATAGTATACCAATAAACCAMGTTCATAGCTTTTCACTAATAAAGTCAGTATAATTAAACCAAAAGAAGACTACAGGTATTTACTGGTGTGTAGCAAGCCCCAGTATATCCAGGTTTTATATCATGTGTACTTCTTACTTTAAGTATTTTGAAACAAATAGCAGGTATGTACTTGGTGTAAAAAACCAAAAAAATTAACAAAGAGGTTTGTAGGAGATATGTAGAAACCCTGTCAAGAAAAGAGAAAGTAGGAACTAAATCAAGAGAAGAAAGTAGCAGGGCAAAAAGAGAACRTGTTTGTAGTCTTGAATCAATGGGATTGAATTAGGGGAATTCACTAGTACATAAGCACTATCTCCTCCCAGCATTATTCCCACTGGTGGAGAACTGCCAGAGTTGCCCAAAGACATTGGGACATGAAATTCCATGAAAACTTTTAGGCACTATGCATGATTTGGCATGTTGTTATTTCAAACAATAAGGTGGCTTGGCTTTTCTTATTGAAAAAATTCTGGTATTTCTCTGTTTTTTGCAAGCCAAGCAAGACGGACTTAGTCCATCCCTTGATGTTTTTGTTTGATACCATGTTAAATCTATTTCTGGTTCCTCGACTATTCTTTACTGTGGTCCAAATTATTATTCCTGGAAAGCTCTTGTGCTTATTCTATRTGAAGAATTAGAAATTTAGAKKARSMWCYKRAAAAMYTKGGGKTTYMWTTTTCTGTTTCAAGTTGTGTGGTGTTGATGTACTAATCAAAGTTGTTTTATTTCCTAGCATTTTTTCTTTTTGGTTAAAGATTATGGAAGCTGGCTGGATATTGGCACAAGGTACAGTACCTTTTTTGCTTCCATTGCGTTTTTAAAGCTTCGTGCTATTGTTTATCTACTCATAACTCTTGTCATTTTTTTCCAATTACTCTGCTTAATCAAGTGCTTCAGGGATGTTCTACATACTTTAAACACATGTACACACATATGCATACATATCCCAAGCTAAAACTTGTGTCTTAARATCTGTGCCAGAGCAACACAGAGTAAGTACTAAATCCAGCATGGCAAGAAATGCAGTTAGTAGGATTTGTTTGAAGAGTAATTACACAAAAAGTATTTTAATTAATGTTTTGCATTTTAATTAGTTGTAATCACTGTTAAAATARCAATTTATTGAAGTTGTTAATTATCTTGTATGTATCTAGTTAAGCCTCCATATCCRGTTCACTGTGAATTAGTGAACCTTGTGTAAATATGTTGGTGGCTACCAAGGCCCATGCACTTATCCTCCCCTAGCTGGGGAAGAGTTTAGCATTTAAACATAGCAGTCACAGCTAAAATAAGAGAATTAATTTTGCATTATGAGTCATATTATCCTCAAATACAAGGAATACACAATTCAGATTTACCTTCCCCAAGTTGTGGAAATAGATAAAATGCTGTAATAAGCTTAGTAGGGAATGTTGTTACTAATCCAGCCAATCTGGTCACTTGACACTGTTATTTAAACAGAAGCTGAATAGTGACCCATTGTTAATATCCTGTTTAGCCTACATATACTCTGTGCTTTGCTTTTGTGAGCCCTGATGTTCCCAGCAGCGTGTGGACACGTGTGCACACGTGCTCTGCCTGTTTTCTTTGGAGTTCAAATTCCTGCTCATTGCTACCTTTTGAAGGTTCCAAGTGGGCAGAGGTACACTTAGATCAAAGAGTGAAAATGTCCCTTTAGCATCACACTTTCTTGCTGAGGTCAGTTTTGTGGTAAGTCAGAGGGCTTCATCCTTTGGYTTGAATTCCTCTGCAGATTAATAAGGATATTAAAGCCCTCTGAAGATTTCTGTTTTGTTGGGCAAGAAGTTTTTTMATTGGGAGTTAGCAGCAAAAGTCTRAATTGTTTACAAGGACCCAAAAACTTCTTCTCTGATACATGRTCTTCATAGCTAGAGCTTTACAACAGTGATGCATTGCTGGATCTATTTCAGCTGGAGGATTGCCTTATTTTGAAGAGTTTAGGAGAACTCATTATGCACTATTGTAATTCTGCCTCTGTGTGTATGTGTGTGTGTGTTTTGATCACTGAAGAAAGCACTGAAAAAGGCCTTTTGAAAGAGTAATTTATGGTTAATTTTTAACATGGAAATGTATAATATTCAGGCAGCCTGTCATTACTTCACTTTTGAGTGCTTGACTCCAGCACCTATGTTATTTTATTGTAGTGTCTTTATATAGCGTTTTATATGTAGGTGTATATATGCACATAAGAAGAATAATTAGGTTGCATAAGAAAGGAAGTGAAGCCATAGGTGTGGAGCTAAGGTCCTTCTTTAATCAAGCATGAGCATTATTTTGGCACCAGAACTTACTCCTCTGAGCAGATTTCTAATGTGTGATCCTCAGGCTTGGCAAAATTATCAAGCAACAGCAGAAGATTTTTTTTTGTTTGTTCCTGAAAGGGAAGATGAGCTTCAAGGGGTTTTGGGTGATTCCCAAAACCAGTGGGAGTGAGATACCAACATAGCTCTTTCCTGTCCTCCTGTTGCAAGTGTAATGACAGCTCTGTGGCATTCTCATTGCAGTGTTGTCTGTTGCTGCTTTGATAGCAAGGTCTGAAAATATCTGGTCTCAGTTGGCATTTTCYATGTTGCCAAAACTTTCCTGAGAACAGGAGCAGGCTTAGGGACAGCTGCTCTTATCTTTTYCTTTTTTCCTTGTCACACTGATAGGAAGTGTGTATGTGTGTATCAGCAAAATTATCTGGGTTTGTGTTATGTTACTGGTTACYGCATCAGTGAAATCAGAGGTAGAAAAGCAGCAATTTAATTGCCTGCTGGAGATTCATTCCTCTGAAATCTCCGAGTCCAGTGGTGTATGTGCCACATGTGTAAAGCTTTGATGTGTGTTTCCTTACTCATCCTGTTTTGTGGTGATGGGCTTTCCGTGGATTTTCCAATTACTGCCGTTCAAAGGTTCTGTATTTTCTCTCTCTTACTAAGAATATGCAAGTAAAATAGGAGACTCATTAGGCAATATTTGGTTTTTCCAATAACCAAGTTTCATGTGCATGAGCTGGCTTTAAATCCCTTGCAATAAAAAGACCTTCACTGCTTTTTTGCCTTGATGTTTTCTTTCTTCGTGGATCTCATTGTTTGGAAGTAAGGTTTGTTTMCTGAACTGACGTTTTCTATTTTTAAAAATTTTACCCCTAACTCCTGGCTTTTACATCCTCTTCTACTATGCCTTAACCATATGACATGACATTTTACCTGCCTCACATTTGCCTTAACGATAYGATGTGTTTATTCTCTGGGTGGGATTCACCATGCCACATAAGCATTGTCTTTGAATGGAAACAGATTTCTACCTCTTCCAGTTCATTAATGAAATGCTGAGCAACAGCAGATCCAACACACAGTCCTATATTACCACATTCAGCAAATTATCAACGCACCACTGATTCCCTCCTCTCAGTAAATTATCAATTGCCATAAATATTTATGGCTTCTTAGAAAGTTTTGAAGCCCCTTTTCTTAATGGTCATACCAAAATCAGTGTAAGCTTGTCTTTCAGAGAGTGCTTTTCATTGTTTGGATATAATAATGGGATGATAATCTTGCAGTGAATGCAGAACTGAAAGCAGCAGCTTACACAAACTTGTGAGATCTGCTAACCTTGCTCTCTACCTATATACCTTGAGGCAACCTGAATTACATCACATAGCCCAGAAGAACACCTCATTAAATTTCTTTAAAATAATAATGTAATTTTTGTCGTGTTTTTKATGTATCAATGTGTAATACGTGACCATGAGAAGTTTGTTCTGACGGATCCTTTTATTTTTGARTAACAGCCAAATGGAATAGCTAGCTTTTCAGCTTCTTTGTTACTAAAATAATTTCTCTGCAGCTTAAAAGGTGTGTTTATCTATCTGTAGATTTCCAGAAAGAAAAAGAAATACCTTTTAAAGMCTACTATATCTTTACAGTATATGCACTTTGTAAGTAGTTGTATAAGCTGATAATAAAGATAAACCTTAAAGGCTCTTTATATGGCTATTACATAGCTTTATACAGACACATACTGTACTATTCCTTCTTTTTATAGGTGCAGGAAGATAAAGATACTATCTTAACTGTTCTTCTGCAGTTTCAAAGGTCAGGGGACATAAATAAAGCACAAAAGCACAAAACTGGTTTTTTTTTTAGGTTTTAGGAATAACAGAATCGATTTCAGGGTTGGGGTGCTGAGGATTCTAGGTTGGACTGTTAAAAGTTTTGTGATTTGTTTTTTTGTGAAACTGAGGAGAAGAGGGTGTGGTGTCCTGGCTGTAAAAGCAGGAAGCTTAAAATTCAGAATCTAAATCTGGGGTCCCAGTGTGTGCTTGGGAACAGTTCAAAGAGCATGTCATGTAGAAATGATGTCTCCAGACTCTTCTGGGGAGTGCTYGTCCAAGTCCTTGCACAATTTGTTTTTGTTTTACTTGTTTTGTTTCTAGTTTTTTCAATTGCTATGGAGACTTACTCTATCTTCTTGCCTTTCCAGCTTCTAATCAGGTCTGTCATCTTAGGAATTAGCCTGTCTTGRGAGAAAGCCAGGTTTTGGAGCAAGATTGATTCCCACTGCTTACCCCCCTCATTTTTTTAATATCTTAGATTCTTCTTGTCTTCTTTTTTTCTCACCAATATACACTGTCACAAAGCCAGGAGGTGGTAGTACCTCACATGTCTTCTCCTTGTGGTTCCTTGCCTCTGAAACAGGTGTCTGGCTCCCTGATAAAAAATTTTCCTACCTCCAGTTTTGCCTGTTGMCATTGATCCACATGTGGGGCACTCACCTTCCACTGAACAGCACTGCCATGATCCCCCACACCTGCCTCCTCTGCCATCTCATCCTTCATAGGCATTGCCCCACTGTGCCCCATTATGCTATTGTCTTGTACCTGTTTAATGGCTCTCCTTCCTCCACGTGGCTCTAATTTGCCTGGAGCCCAGAATCTCACTCCTCCTCCTCATTAGCTCAGCTTTGACTTTTGTTGCAGAAAGCCTGTTTTGAGAATTGTTTCCTTCACTTTAACTACAGATCCAGTCAAGGGTGCAGGTTCTGAATTGAATAGGCATCAAGATTTGACACTTCTGTTGTGGCATATACCTGTAAGAGTCTTGTTTTCTTTGTTTAAATACAGCATTACCCCAGCTGAAGATGTAATTTACTGGCAGAGCTGCCTGCAGGCAGTACAGTACCAGTTGCTGAGAGCCCCAGAGATGCTGGCTGTTTGTAATTACTTGACAAGTAGATTGAAATTGTTTTTATTGTGCTCTATGGCATTATATATATATTTTTGAATGTCTGATATTTTATTCAAGGACTGTAACTATGCACACTTTTGCAGTATAGCAAGGGAGAAGTGTGTGCATTCTCTTATATGGAGGATGCAGTCCCTCAGCTGACAGGTGGCTAAGTAGAGGTTGCAGAGACCTTTTTGCTTTGAGAAAGCACCTACACCCTGCTAAATCACTGATCACATCTGAAAGAGCTCCATTTGGGGGTTGCACAGGAATTCACATGCCTGTCTGGGGTCCACACATGGGGTGTCTTGGGGCATCTGTGGGAATAAAGGCAGGGTGTTCATTTGGCTTGTGATTTTCAGATTACCCATTCAAGCTGTCTTTGGAAGTTACAAGAGAAGTGGTGTTTGCTGCTTACTTGAGAAACTAGAATTCTGGTGCCAGGTGAAAAGGAGAGCTGAGGTGTTACCAGGAAACACTAAGTGTCCAGCTGTTTACCAGAGTGGCTGTTCCCTTAAGTGCCAGCAACCTTATCTACCTGTGGGGAATGTACAGTCCCCAAGGGCACATTGCACCATGAAGATAACTGCAGCAAGAGTTTGAGTTTCATCTGTCAATRTGTCCTTTCCCATGGAGAACTGAAACCAAAGTTGTAACACACCCAGGTGGTCTTGCAAGGACAGCTCTTGAGGGAGTTTATCTTTGYTGTTGTAAAAGTACTGTGAACTGTGAAGTCCAAAGTGCACTGCCCAGGTGATTGTAGGCTTTGTGCCTGACTTCGTGCTGTCTCCGAGTCTTCTTACACCTTCCCACAGAAACAGGGCAGGAGCTTGGCTCTTGTAGATGTGCTGCTCTGCTGCTCATTATTCTCATTGAGGTCTGAGCCCTTTTATGATGGTGGATTTTTCTAACTGATTTCTGAAAACTATGTATTTTGAGCAAGGTATTTGTGGGATGTTTTAGTCAGACTCAACTGAAACAGAAAAATCTTACAGCGTGCATCAAAGTCTGTTTTCATGTTCTCCATGTTTGGTCCTTTGGTTGCTGGCACCCTGGCTGTGGAAAAACTTTTTGGATTACTTTTATTCTCTCACACTGGTTAGCAGCTCAGCTTTGTTTAGAGCTGGTGCTTCTCCACTTCACAGGGCTAAATTGTGCTAGGCTAGTGCCAGAGTTGTCACAGTCTCAGGGTTGTGAGGATTGATAGCGTCGGCATTAYGAGCTTTACTGCTCTGCTGTGGCTAAGCCCTCAAACTGAATGAGTCCTCTGGCAGAAATTCCAGGTCATTAAGCCAGCAAGCGTTCCTTGCAATCCTTTTTTGTGACTAAACTCAGACTTCATCGAGTCTGAAGTTACTCTGTTCTAAAGAGCCAACTACTTTGCAATAGAGGGTATGGGTGCATCAGGAGGTATGGGTACTTCTCATGTCAGAGTGCTGGTTTGTTCAGTAGTCCCAKGAAAAACCAAAGCCATGCTGGATGCATAATGGACATGGGTGCAGCAGTGTTTCTTCTGCAACTCTAACCTGAAATGTCACTGGTTTTGGAAGATTTCTGGTTTCTGTATGACCTGGTGGTTTACATTAACAGTACCTGATTCAGATCTTACAGTATCACACAATGGTTGAGGTGGGAAGGGACCATTGGAGGTCACCTAGTCCAACCTCCCTGGTCAAGCAGGGTCCCCCAGAACACATTACTCAGGCTTGTGCCCAGATGGCTTTTCTCCAAGGAAGGAGACTCCACAGCCTCTCTCGGCAGCCTGTTCCAGTGCTCAGTCACCTACAGTAAAAAAGTTCTTCCTCATATTGAKGTGAAACTTCCTGTGCTCCAGTTTGTGCCCACTGCCTCTTGTCCTGTTGCTTGGCACCACCAAGGAGAGCCTGAATCCATCCTCTTGATGCCCTTCCTTCAGATACTTACAGACTTTGAAGAGGTCCCTTCTCACTTGTTTCTTAAGGCTGAACAGGCTCRGCTCTCTCAGCCTTCCCTTGTGAGTGAGATGCTCCAGTCCCTTCATCATCTTCTTAGCCTGTCACCTGACCTGCTTCAGGAGCTCCCTGTCTCTCTTTTGCTGAGGAGCCCAGAATTGGGCACAGCTCTCCAGGTGTGATCTCACCAGGGCTGAGGAGAGGGGCAGGATCACCTCCCTCAACCTGCTGACAACAATGCTCTTCCCAATGCACCCCAGGATACCTTTGGCCTTCTTGGCCACAGGGCACACTGCTGGCTCGTGGGCAGCTTGTTGTCTATCAGGACCCTTAAGCCCTTCTCCACAGACCTGCTCTACAGCAGGTCAGCCCCCAGCCTGCCCTGGTGCTTGAGGTTATTSTTTCCCAGGTGCAGGGCCCTGCATTTGCCTTTGTTGTATCTCAGGCAGTTCTTCTCTGCCCATCTCTCCAAYCTGTCAAGGTCCTATCAGCCACTTYTYCCAGCTTTGTGCTGTGGGTGAACTTGCTGAGGAAGCATCTGCACATGTGGATGTCAGGTTTGACAGAATGGACTGTAATCCAATTCTCCCACACGGAGGGAAAGTCTGCCTTCCTCCAGACTTTCTCCCTGATCTCCTGGGTGAGGAATTCTTGACAGCTAGCCTTGGCAGTGAAGGCTGAAACAAAGAATGCATTCAGTATCTCAGCCTTTTGTGCACCCTCTGTTGCAAGTGTCCCTTCTCCATTCAGTAGCAGGCCCACATTTTCCATTGTGTTCCTTGTGTTATTRGTGTCTTTGCCGAAGCCCTTGTTATTTTTGACATCCTTAGCCAGATTTGATTCTAAATGGGCCTTGAACCCATTGAACACAGAATACTGAATGTCCTGCATCGAATCTTAATCTGWCCCTAAATAGCCCATCTGTAACACCAGTGAACCTCAGGCAACAGAATTTGAGCAAATGGAGAGCAAGCTCACTGCTTGTTAGCCCTTTAATCATTAGTGGCTTCAGGACATCCTAACCCAGAAGCTGCCTTTTCATATTGTGTTTATTAGCCACTCTTGAACTCATCTCTTTAATCTCTTTGCATGTGCTACCACAGCAGAGAATTCTACAGATTTTAGCAATGTTCAGTGAAAAAGTAGTATTTTTTTTCTTAAAGCTGTTTGTCACTTGAGTAGTGTTTTCTTTAGAAAATTGCAGTTCATGACATAAATATCTGAGTTGTCTTACCACCAAGGAATGTCTGCCTGATGACAAGTTCTCTCGAGATTCTGTGTTATAGTTGACAGCAAATGAAAGTTTTGTAAGTGTTTCCCTCATGTACACTGAATTATCCATTTGAATGGAAAGTACACCCAGTACCTCTTACTCACCTRGTGTATGCTCAGTTGTGTTTTCTGTTGTCCCCACCATTTTATTTTGTCAGAGACTTGGGTTTTTACATGACAGTGCTGCTATAATACTTGTCTTCTAAGATCAGTGTATATAAAGCTATATCCTAGGTGAACAATTAGGCCTACTTAAAATGAAAAAAAATATTCAGAGGGTTGTTTATGTCAGGGTTTTTTTTTTCTTTACACTGCAAATTTGTATTTTTCTCTCACTTTTTTTTTATCTGTCTCTTCCTTGCAGCATCAGCCACTATGTGCTGGTGATGTCACTGACCATATTTATGATGGTGATGAATGGACTGGCCCAGCTGTTAACTACACAGAGACTTGGACTTCCCAGAAGGACTAAGCACCATTCCACRTGATRGAGCATCCTCAGGCTCCCTCTGAACCARCCTCCAGCTCTGGGGTGTAAATAAGGGTGAAGGGACTGGAGTGCCAGAATCCCATCCAGGGATCAGAGTGCTCTGCTGATACAGATTTAATGCTGTCACATGACTGAAATTTGTGTTTGAGGGTTGCCATTTAGACAGCGGTGGGAATATGGGAATAAAAAAGCCTCTGTTTATTCTTCARGCATACATATGTTCCTGAAAATGAAAACAGCAACAAAATTCTTTTTAAAATACATAGGCAACTGTCTTCTGGATTGGATTTTTTTGAGGAGGTGGGTTTTTTTCTTTTTTTTTTATTGTTATAACTTGGCTGCCAGCTGTTTGTTCACACATCCACTCATTAGGAGTCTGCAGAGTTCCAGCTTGGTTTCAGGTCTCGCAGAAGCACCTCCCAGGCTAAGGGCATGAATGAACTCAGTCTGGGCAGATCTGGTGTGTGTGTAGCTGATGTGGCATACACATTGGGATATCTCTGAGACAGGCTGTGCTTTCTGCAAGCCCTGTCAGCRTGCCTGTGAGAATATGTTGAGGCAGGTTAAGGCTGGTGTGCTGTGAGGCTGTTGCTGTAAGACTTCTCTCAGCTCATCCTGCTGTGAATTGCTGCTGCTGACTGTGCCCTCCTGCTGCCTCCTGAGCTTGAGCAGGCTGAACAGGTAGCTGATCCAAATGAAAAGGAACCTGGTTAAACAGCAGTCAAATTCCCTGGGCAGGAAAGTTAGGGCTGATTGTTTCCATAGCAGCCCAGAGTTAGATCAGCATAAAGGGGTCATGAAACTGCAGCTGGAGTTGCTGGTTTGCAGACAGAAAGTGATGCCATGTGGAGACTTTTTTTGTTTCCTTATTTTTATTTCCACTTGTGTTCTGCTCCTGATTCCAACCATCAGTAATGGTGGCACAATGAATCTAATGCAGGTTCCCTGTGTACTGGTAACAAGTGAGAACAAGGAAAAGAAAAAATGTTGTTCATTCTGGCCCATTCTATGATGGCATAACTAAACATTGTGCTATGTAATATCCCTGTGTCACACTCCCAACTAGCAGCCTTTCTATCTGGGAGCTGCGAGATATGGTGCATGATGCTGGCAGCCAAGGCTAGACATGCATCATGAGGSCTTCTCCAATGCTCTTTCCAGCCATCTGGTGTTTGGCCATGGTCACGTGTCTGTTAAAYACTCTGAAAACTAGTCCTCCCTCTGCAGGAAGTTTGGCTGGGAAAAACCAGWCACAAACCTCCATCTGCTTGTTAAGTACTAGAAAAAAATGGCATCACAGTCCTGCAGTCACCTGTGCAGCTTCAGAGTGCCTCTTGAGAGTGTCTGAGCACTGTTAAGGGAGTAATTTTTTCCACTTGGTACTGGTCCAGTGGTCTTACTRGGCATGTTGCCTCCCAGCTGGCCTCAGTTGCAGAAGATATTTTGCATTTGTTACAGGCTGTACCTGCAGATTGCACCCCTAAAGGTGGACATGTGCCTGGTGCTGGTGGTTSTACCCTACAGCCAAGGCAAGGAGCAAACACGAGCAGCTGGGAAGTTGCCACTACAGCAAAATCTGTGTGTAAGCATGGGAATATGCCACACTTGTTCCAGGATCCAGTGAGTGGCTGCTATGGAGAGCCRTCCTCACCTCAGCCTCACTCCACAAGTATCTACAGCACACTSTATCACTGTGGGTACTTAGGTACTTACTGTGTCCTCAGCTTTCTGTCACCTCACTGATGTCTTGAGTGATGTCTCTGTCCCCAGTGCTGTCCCTTCAGTATCCAAAGCTCTGCACCATTGGCCATCCCAGTCTCCATTGCTGAAGGGACTGCTTTGCAGAACTACTGCTTGTAGAACAAATTCACTCATGGGAGCGGCTGAACAGCTGGCACTGATGTGATGTGAAGAAATTGAGTGAAAAATTGGGAATGTGGGATTCACAGASCTGCCACTGTTAAGTCAAACCTTCTGCAAGCTCATCAAAACTGCTTGTTATCTATGACAAGACCAAGTGGATGTCCTACCTGTTGGGAGGTGCATACTGCTGACACTGCAGGGTCCCTGGGAGAATGCTGAGAAGCTCAAGCCTGATGCCTTTTTTTACCACAGGGGGCTGATAATAAAACAATATCTCACCCCACTGCATCTGGTGCTGCTTGTCTGTAGGAATAATCTATATACTCTGTATGCAGGCAAGTGGAAATGAATGTGCAAAGTACAAGCCTGCATCAGTTACTCTTTCTGCTTATGGTTTCCATAGCACCTTTTACTACAAAGTGAGTTTTGTTWCTTACAACCTTCCATGTCAGAGAAGAAAGGGGACAATGAACATAGGGGAATATTTGCAATACGTGTGTTGTTTTTTTCCCAGTGCTGCTCTGTGGGGGTTTGTTCTTGTTTGCCATTTGCTCTGGTTGGGCCATGGTGGTAGTAACCTCGGCTGCCCTTTCCTTTTCCCTGTTCTGSTTCTTTACATCTCTGTGCCATTTGTGAATTCAGTTTCTATCAGAGGCCACGGGAGTGCTGGAGAGCAGCTCTCACGGAGAGGCAGGATTGGCTGTGCTATTCTCACCTCTCCCCAGGGGAGGCTCTTGCTGAAGTCTTGGCCCACACTTCTGGGTCGACTCCAGCATGGAGAGGTGTCAGAAATTCTCCCACTCAGCTGCTTTACACAGCCCCATGGGGTGTGTGACAAAGTCGACTCTTCCCTCCCACAGATGCCTGTTCTCCAGAAACAAATGGCATCAGTAATAAAACGTCCTCCCCAACCTTAGCAGCCAAGGTAGGGAGTAAAATTTTCTGTTTGGATGGGTTTAAACTTTCTTTTGTTCTACTTGTGGGTCTTCAAGCGTCATCATCCATCTTCMTGGGGTCCTGACAGGAATCAGGCTCTCAGAAGGGGAGTTTTGAGCAGAAGCTTCCAGCACATGTGAAGGGCATGAAGGCAGAATTACCCCAAACCCTTCTGCCTTCACATGCAGCAGAGCTGCACACTCTKACTCTGGAGCAGGTGAGGCTCCAGAGAGTGAAAACCTTAGGTTGGAAAAGGCAGGCAGATTGACATTACTATTTATGCCAAGGATGGCACAATTTTAATTTTTTTTTTTAACTAAAAACCTCTGCAAAGCTTTTATCTTCTTGATTTCAGATCCATGGATCCCTGAAGAGCTAACCATAAACCTAGAGTGCCCAGGGGACGAGGCATCAGGGAGTGTAATGCAAGAGAAACTGTACTGAAGAGCAGCTGATACTAAGGTTTTGTAATCTTCAGCACTAGGAATTGTTCTCTGCTTTTTTGTTATCAAGGCTGTACACAGCAGCCTTTTGATATCTGCCCAGGGAGTGAGCTGTTTCTTCAGAAATGATGAAGCTTAGATTGTATCAAGACCTCTTATGACTCAAACTAAATAACTTCCCCTTCTCCCTCACAGAGTAAATCAGATTTTACAAGCTTTGGAAATTTCAGTGCCTGTTAGTTGTAAGTACAGTCTGGTACAGTCTTCACATTTTTGAATGAGAACAAGGATATGAATGAACACTCATGGTCTCACCCAAACCTTAAACTGCAGTGTCTGGTTTGGAGAAGCCACAATGCAAATGTTGTTTCAGCTCTTACCACCCCAGCTAATTTGTAAGGATGTGATGCTCRTTAGTTCTCCAAACSRTCTGTGTGAATCCAGCAGTTCYTTTTCCCATGGCTTTGGAGTGGTGGGGGTACTTCTCCCAGATGTCTTTGGCAAAAAGGACAAGAATGTGGAGGGTGCCATGGTTCTGCATCTGATAGATGTGGGGTTCTGTGAGCAGGAGGCACCTGACAAGAGGGTTTTTTTGGGAGCTGTAGTTGTGGCAGGAAAGGGAGAACTTCTCTGTCTTGCACCTCCTCTGGGTTCTGCTGTGTGTCACAGTGGTGGGACAGCTCCAGRTGCCAGCTCCATCATCACATGACTTCATCTAACCTGAAGGTGAAAAACTTCATTCTCCTGTGTGTTGTCTTTGGGAAGCTGCTTGGTGAGCTCCTTCCCCTTCTGTGGCTGGGGAAGGTCTGGGAGCCTGTCTTGCAGAGCTGCCAGGTGTGTGGTACAGTCCTGGTTATCCACCCTGAGACAGGGCTTGGGGTGAGCTGGAACTGACCATCACAGCAGCCAGTGGTCATCGGATTATCTGCAGTTCTCACTGGTCTCTCTTGGACTAGCTATGTTTATAAGGATGTGTAGGGTTTAATTCAGTTAATCTGCTCACAGAGGCTCTGAATTCAGCTGCTTCCTGCAARGGCTCCTTCCTCACCCCAGGGCAAGGTGCATATTTTAGCATTTGAGTACTGAAAGGAGGAAGGAGAAGGCTGAAAGCAGCATGGTATTCTTCCTCTTCCCATGACCTTTGAAATCAAGCTTGTTATTTTCCTTATTTGTTTATTTATTGACTTATGCTTGGCATAACTTTCTAACTTTGAAAGTGGRTAATATAAAGTGGCTGACAACACACCTTGTTTTGTTTGCATTTCATTTTCCATGTGAGTTGTAAGGGCAAATGCCTCTAGTGTTGCATAAAGTGAAGTTGACTTAAAGGTTTACCTTTTGCTCCGGTCAACACAGCTGACAAACTTGTTAATAAYGGCTGGATATCATCCAGTGCTTTCTCTGTGATGGGGAGAAAGAGTACCAGGCCAAGTTCCCCCCAGCAAAATCTGACTGCAGAGGGACACAGCCAGGGAAGGAGCCCACTTCTGCTCTGAATTTCCTGCTGTCTGCACCCTCCTTCACCTCTGCTGCAAGGAGGTCCTTCCTGACCTGAATTTGTCCTGTAACCCAGTGTGCAGCCACCAAATCCTGCACACCCAGTGCTGGGGCCAGTGGTTGAGTAAAGGTCAGGGTGCTGTAGAGTCAGGCCTGGGGAATTTAAATTTAAATCACTGCAAAAGCAATCACACCTGSGTCCAAAGCTTTTGCCTTGAAGTGAGAAGGGAGGAGCAACATGAGAAAGCTATGTGTCACTACCACAGCTCCTCACTGTTCCCACTGCCTCCTCTTCCTTCTCGAGGGGTTTGCAGCTCCAGCAGAACCTGCCCAAGCCTGGCTCCAAGCTTCAGCAACCACAAACCGATCCAAAGGGCACATGTCCAGTAAAAAAACATTGCAAAATTGAACCGCTGGCATTTAGGGCTGGGGAAACCTCTGACTGAGACCTAGACTACTCTAATTAAACTTATCACTCTTGCAGAAATGCTGAAGGACAAGGCATTCTCAGTGCAGTTCTCATATTGACTTTCTGTGGAGTAACCTTTCTATATCTCAATAGATGTGGCCTTTTAGTGATGGACATCATTATTCTGTCTTCTTGGCATGTGAGGCAGTGCAAGAYAAAAACTGCAGAGTAATTTCAACAGAGGCTGAAATTTGGTGGTGTGAGTCCTGGTGAGCACACAAGCAGAGACTCTGAAATTGCTGTGATTTTATTTTTGTATCAATTTCCATATTAAGTTAAGAGACACTAGGACTTACTGTACAAAGCACTGCTATCCAGAACTATATTTAGCTGCTCAGATATTTGTGTCTCCATCTCACTAGATCTCCAGAAGTGAGTGGTTATTTTCCATCAAAGGCTTGTTATAACTGACCTACTGTGGAAGGAAAATATCTTTCACACTGTGCATTTTTTTTGTACAAGYGGTATCTTTCTGTGTCTTTTCTAACCTACTTTAACACGTTATATTTCCTTTAAAATGCTACAAACTTACTTGCTTTAATGTAACTTGGTCATTAACTGGTAGTTACAGCCAAAAGAAGGAACTAACATGCATCTCATTTTTAAAGAATTGCATAGTGCAGGAAAACCTCCTAGTATTTGGGATGATGGCCAAATCTCCATCCAGGACCCGAACTGAACACAAGCCTTCTGAAATTTGTCCGAGGCTCCTCATTTCCTGGGGCTTTATTTCCCCTCCAATCCCAAAACAGCCATGCAGTGAACMCTGCCTAAGATTTCCTTTTCCCAAGCATAAGGGTTTCCCTTGAGGGTCCCTCCTACCTTTGTTTCTGCAGTTACCTGTGCTCTGGGTGGCCCAGAGCCTGATCTGCCAGCCCAGCTCTGCAAGAGAATCTTAGGAGCATTTTGCAGTCAGTGCCCAAACCTAGGACAGTTCAGGGGATGAGTTTTGTCCTGTTTGGTGGATCATGATAGCAGCCAGTCTATCACTGCAGAGACCATTTGCTTAGTTAGCTGCTTCTTTCTTTGTTTGTTTAGGAGTTGTGATTTTTTTTTAATTTATACTTACAGCTTGAGGTTTAGTTTTTTTCAAGTAATGATTGTGAGACCAGCTGTCGGCATTAATTTGTTCTAATATGACTCAATCTGAGCAGTGTTCAAGCTTCCTCTTAGAAAATGTAGCTGACTGCAGGTTTTTTGGGTTTTTTTCAGGCAGTTTGCTTGACAGAGAATAAATTTTTACAAAAAAGTTGCTCTACAGAGCAAGGGAACAGACTGTCATTTTCTCTTCCTGCTGCTCATTTCTTGCAAAAGTACCTGACATCTGAGGAAAAGCAGCCTTTTCATTAGTGGGTGCATGGAAGGCCCACGGGCAGGAGTGCAGAATTACTGGCTCTGCAATTTATAGAACTGCAACTAATTGTGTTTCAAGGCTCTATTTCAGTGAGGCACCATTCCTGCCTATAATTCCAATAAATATGTTGGAACTGAATGGCAGTAACTATATTTTCTCTCCTCGTGGYGATTTTAATTCTTTGTGAAAAATCACGGCCACTGTGAGCTTTCTGAATACAAAGCAACAGAGCACAGGCAAGTGGAGGTGACATTCCCCTGTAGTTCACAGCAATTAACCTCAGGAGGGAAAGAAAAATTAAAATGGTCACTGGTGTTTGGGAGAATTACCTTGTGATGCATTGCAAATTCCCTTGTAGRCAGTGATTTAACTTAATCTGTGCCAGAGTTATGCAAATATGCTTACGATACTTTTGACAGCTTGATCCCTTTCTCGCTCTGGGGGTGGAGGAGGAAGATGGATGGGGGTACATGCTTCTGGAGGCAAAATGTGTGATACTTGTCAGGTTAGAGCTAACTGGCATTATTTATTTGCTTACTTTGCAAGTCTGTGAATGTGCCTCACCATTAAGAAGACGAACACGGTAATGATTCTGTTTAATTAAGGGAAAAGTAACTTTCTTGCCAGTTCTAAGTGTCACTTGATCTATCTGAGGTGTCACAGGACTGGGGGACTGCAGAGGGCTGAGGAAGCGTTATTTGTGCTCAGTGCGTGGAGCTTTATGAAAGCAATTTACATATTTGCACACTGAAGCATAACTACCAGAACATAAGCGGGGTGATAAATGATTAACTATAAAAGATTGGCAGCCTGGGCAGAAATCCAGCAGAGCACTGTACTGGTTTGAAAGCAAAACCAGTGAGAGACTAAGTCAGAAATACAATTTAATAGGAAAACTATAAAATAAATATAATAGTAAAAGGAACAAACAAAARGACCCTTGGCAGAGTCAGAACACAACCTGACACCCTGTTTGTTAGGGTGGTGGTAGCAGTCCAAATGAAGCAGTCTTGTTGAAGCAGTGATCCTGTAGAAAGATCTGGCAGCTCMTGTCCTCTGGGAATCCAGTCAGTGGTGTGCTGTCCCAAACTGCAGATTATATCCAGGTGGGAATGCTTGGCTCCTCCCCACTGGGCAGAGCATCTCACAATGGGCTGATGTCATTCTATGAGTCACACAATGGGTCCTTGATTGCCCATTAAGCAGAGATGGCTCCCGAGGGGAGTTACCTGTGAGTCATTGGGCAGGGCACTGATGGGCCATTAGCAGATAGTCCTGAGGGAGGGGGCAGGGAAAACACTGCCCCACCTGGTTCCGACAACCCATGAAGATGGTAATAGAATACATACTTTGGGCACATCTTACACTGCAACCTAGGACAAGCACTTAAGCATGTGCTTAACTTCAAACAACCTGGCCCTGCTYGCAGCCAGAGCCTCTCTTGAGTTCGGGAGTCTGCTCCTGCACTTTACTGAAATGTTTGCTTAAGTGACCGGGAGGAGTCTGGCTAAGCCAGTTTATAACCAGGGAAAGCTTTCTCRGAGAATGCTTTTAAATTGGGATGGCAGTTATAAGCAGGACTGTAAACAGATCAGAGCTCATCGCAGATGGAGCATCCCCAGCTCCTATTGATGAAGTGGGAAATGCCAGTTGCCTAGCATTTCTCAGACCAAAGGCAAAACCAGAGGTATTGCAGCAAAAGACTAATCTAGTCTGCCCATTTCAGCACAATGTTTTATTTTGTGCATTTTGTTCTGGTTTGTTTTYAATTTTTGGGAGCATAAACATGCTAAATCTTTTATTGCTGTTCAGTGAAAATCACGCTCTGCTTTGGCCAAATGTTGCTTTCACTAAATGGATTAATTGAAAATGGAATTTGCAAAAAAAAAAAAAACCCTAAGAAAACCCAGAAAACAAAACCCCCAACCTCCCAACAGTATTTTAATTTTCCAGTAGTTTGAAACTCTTCTCCAGCATTCACCTTGCCCCCACCAAGGGGCAAGTAAGTAACTGTTAGTAACTTTGCTTCATCACAAGCCACTTTCTTACAGTGTATTTGGAAGTTCTGAAGCTGGAGGTTGAAGAAGGTGCTCTGAAGCACAAGCATTAAGCAGAAGTTGAAGGCCCAAAGGAGGGTCATTCTGATGGAGCTGCTTTTGGTCTCCTTATAACAATTCAGGAATGTTTCCACGTGCCTGGATGAAATTTACCACACGGGAGCTACAAATGAAGTCCACTGCTTTCTCCTTTTATTCCTTCTAAAGGAGAATATTTGGGCTTGTATCTGCTGTCAGAGTGACTTGCTCCTTGGCTTTCTCCTCCCATCTCCAGCAGATACCTGGTGGCAATGGCTACTGGACATTCACCAGGCATTCACTCAATCCTTGTGGGCTTTTATGTCACCACAGAGTGCTACATGCTGCTGTTGCATGTTCTTTCCATTTTGGGAAGCTTTTTGGCTCCATAATGAATTTCTTTTAAGATTTATTTTATCTCTGCTGATATAATCTCTCTTAAACCATGTCTGAAGTTTGTGGTGGTTGGGTGAAGCTTAATTAAAGCATGTCAGTGTGATGGTGTCTTTCATTCAGGAGACAAGAAGGAAGATGATAATCTCCTCTTTTGGAATARATGTGAATGGGTTCAGTGCCCAAAACATAGGCTCTGGGTAAYTTTCAAGAAGCAGAAAAGGTGAAAATATTTTTCCAGGGCTTAAATTAAGATCGAAGCAATAAGATACTGTTACTGGAGTGTGTTCCTAGCCTGAAAAGCCAGGAAACAAGCAGGAAAAATAGGATCTAGAAAGTCCTGGAGACAGAAAAAAAAAGTTGGAAGTAGAATTTGGAGAGAATGGCTGAAAATTCTCATAACAAATTCGAGTRCAGGCTAGAAAATGTTAAATTATCCCTGATTTGATTCAGACTCCCTTCAAGGCTTTTGTATTTCTTTGTTTTTCCTTTTCAAAATCAACAGGTTTGCATAAAATCACCTGAATCCCTCAGCAGTTTCTCCTCCTAATAGACCTAACTTGAAAGACACTGAACAATGATCAAACAACATGAGACACACCTACAATGAAAGTGGTCCTATTTTTGTAGTTGGAGGGCRTGGGGGCTGCAGCTTTCTCCATATCTGTTCAAAGCATCAAAATGGATTTTATCCTTCTKTAAAGGCATGGACCTTGGATATAAATCAACAACTGTCAGAATCTGCTGGAATTTCCCGTGGAAGCCAATGGATTGAAAGGTCACTTGTAGATAGATCAGCACTCAAAGTGCTCTCTCAGGAGCATAAKGTAAAGGCTGGTTATGACAAAATTCAAGCACTTTCGTTTTTTGTAAGTCTACTGTCATTCCTTTTTTACAGCTGGGTTTAATATGCTGGACCTATATGGAAGTTGTGGCCTTTTGGAATGTTATTGCAGGTGCCACTTTGCTGCAGCTTTTTMGGTAATGGTTCAGGTGACAACGAGCTGATTGTCTTCTCACATRCAACCCAACCCACTCCCTCCAGCCAAATCCTCCAGCTCCCTTGGTCCCYGATTTGAAATCCCAATCTTTACTCAAAAGCCTTTGTGCTTTGGTCAGCCCATGAGCRTGGGCAGGAGCAACCCCCTGGTCAGAACTGAAGAGGGGAAAGCCCACTAACATTAATTTTCACAACCAGTCCTGGTTCCTTGGGAAGAAGGTATATCGAGATGGATTTTATCACTGGCAAATTAACTTAAGAATTGGTGAGGGATGTGGAAGAGGAGCTGAAAACCCTTCTGTTACTCAATATTAAGTGGTTTGGCTTTGCTTCTATTACTAAAGGAAACTATATATATGTATATATATAATCTTTGGGGATTTTTTATCCTTTTCTTCTGGACTCAGACAAYTAAGAAATCAGTAAATCACACTGATTCATACCAGGAGAGGCAAGTGTATTGATTTCTGGTTTAAACAAGTTCTTTTATGTTTTGTATTGTCTGCAAAATCCTTCCTGTTTCTCAAATGCAGGATAAGTGGGCAATATATGCCAGAAAATATGTGATAATAAATGTTTAGCTACAGTTTTCCATTCCACATGCTGAAAGTAAGAAGGGGGGGGGAAACAGACATGTTAATTATGTCCTATCATTATCATATTTTCTTGAGCAAGCATGGGARGAGGATGCATAATTACCTGGACAGAGACTGAGTATATTGACTTCAGCTATTCCTCAGCTGGAGCTGTTTTTCAGTGTGTGAGCACAAAAAGCTTTAAGGAATAATGCATAAAAATGCTATTATCCTTGGAAAAAGCAATATTCAGCTATCTTGGCCATTATGTAGGTGAAAACACAATGGGTACCAAGACTGCTGAGTGCATTTGCATGAGATTAGCTAAATCATCTAAGCAGAATATCCCCCCTGTCTGTTTCACTCCATGCTCAGATGCTGGGGAGCCTGGGAGCAAAAGTAGAAAGAAGATACAACACCRCATGAGCACTTCCATTATTTTTTTTCTGATTAAAGAGGAGGCACAAATGGTGGGGAGGGACTGGCTAGTCATGGGAAATTCCAKTAGGGAAGTTGGCCACCTCTGGGTTCTGTCACAGTGTGCAACTTTGGGTAACTCGATCAAGTGTCTGGGATCACTTTTTGGAGCTTGATTTAATTTTTAATAAAGTGTCATGACACCAAAATTCCCRCTTCAATCCACAGCATTCAGTAGAAGGATCAGTTCTTCCTCTGGGGAATGGGAATTTGAGGATGTTTGAGGATGACCCACTCACACTTTACCCCTTCTCTGAAAGGTTAATAGCCTACCTGGACGTGAGGGGCAATTTCCTTTGTACTTGCAGCAGGAATCTGATCTCCCTTGGGGTTTCTGGGAATCTCAGTGATTCCCAGAATGATAATCCCCTCCAGCATCACCTTGAGTGCCATTTGCCAAGTTGTGACTGCCTGGTGCTGATAAGGTACAGTGTTACTTGCTGGAGCCCAGACAGAGCCTGGCCTTTCTGGCACAGCACCACTGATTGATGGGGCCCTTGCTCTGGGCTGCCTTTGTGTGGTTCCAAAGCCTTTGCAGGCAATTTAGGGAATGTGTCCCCAGGACGCTGTGCTTTGGATAACAGGCATAGGGATTGGAGCATGTTAGCTCAGCTGCAGTTTTACTGGCAGTATGGGACATGAAATAACACAAAGTTTTTGTTTGGCCATAGAAATGGCTAAACAGAAGTACTTTACCACTTAGGGAGTGTTACATTCTTGTCTTGTCTCAGCRTTTTCAGATACAACAGATGAAACAAATTAAATTATGCAAGCACTGAAAGAATGCATTATTAGCCCCATCTTTAACTTGCCTGCAAATAAATAAACACAAATAACTTGGAAGATAGTTGGGTGGAATTTTTGCCTTGTGCTGGTCCATGGAACATACCTACAAGTGTGTGCATCTGTAGGTGACCCATAAACTGTTCCTGCTGCACGTGTTGCCTGCTGGGTCTCACAGTGTGGGAGAAACCACATGACTGCACATCCTTTATTTGCATTCCAGTTGTATACAGCTTTGGCAATTTGCTTATGCAGTTGAATGTACACAATTATCAATAACAGAGCCCACAATAAGTCCCAATTAATGTTGCCTCAGGAATTTTTCTTTATGTTGTGCTGGTTTCTGTAGATTTAAACACTCAGAATTAATGATGCATTAATGTTGTTTTCTCTTGTGTTTTAGGGGTTTTTGTGGGTATTTTGTGGTTTTTTTTCCTTTTGTTGCTTTTTTTAAAAAATTCAAGGCTGTGTTTGCAGTGTATAATCTCCCATTTATTTTGTTCTCTTTGCTCAGCAGGGACACTTTTCCCACTGACTCTTTATGAGACTTGTTCATGAATACAAAAGCCATTTATCTTTATTAGTTGTATATTTTGCTCATCACCTCTCTTGCATTTATGAATTAAATATTTATTGATTTTTTTTCACAAAGAATAATGCCCCACTGCTCAGTAAGAACAATTACCAGCAGCTCTGTACAGAGAACCATAAGCAAAGCAAACCTTCATTACTTTTGCATGCACTTCCATGTCAGAAGTGACAGAAACTGAATCTGTCTTTTAATGGAGATCCTTGTAGGGCTG
Source organism: Alauda arvensis (assembly GCA_902810485.1). NCBI lineage: Eukaryota > Metazoa > Chordata > Aves > Passeriformes > Alaudidae > Alauda > Alauda arvensis. The sequence continues at coordinate 2,160,741 of CADDXX010000057.1, forward strand.
GGTATTTTCTTTCCAGGGTTTTGTATAATGGGCTGTGAAAGAAGAGATTGCATCAGTTTGTTTTGGGGTTTTTTGGGTTTGTTTGTGTGGGTGGTTTTTTTTGTTGTTGGTTTTTTTTTAGGTGGGGGGATTTTTTTGTTGTTTTTTTTTTTTTTTTGCTTTTTGATACACAAGAAAAAGTGAAGGAATTTTTTCTTCTGTTCCCCACTTTTTGCTTCTAATATCTTTGAACTGATAGGCATTCATTCTGATATCATATGAAACCTGTATAATTAAAACTGAACGTGATTAGCTTACTCTCAGTTTTTCATTAATTCATTTTAAGGCTGAAAGGATCAGTGTGGTCAGCTGCCAGATTTTGCTGCATGGAGCCTACAGCCCTGACTAGATCTTGCTGCAGGAGGGTGTGCAATCCTGTGCTGGAAATGGTGTGTTCTTGTAGCATACAGGACAAATCCCTGTCTCCTCTGAAAACAGGGAGATTGTTCTCAACCTGGATGATGTGCCTTCAAACTGCAGGCAAAGAATTTGATGCTGAGTCTCTATCTAAAGCATGGAAACGCCCTGTCAAAGAAAGCAGTCACAGAAAATTACTTTAAAGTTGTTTCCTCTCCCCAGCAATATCCTGTATTGTTTGAAGTTACATCCCATGAGCAGAAGACCTGGTGGACCCTGGGAAGGCTGTGCCTGTGCTCCCTTCCCCTGGCTGCCTGGCCATGTGCCTCAAGTGTCCAGGTGGGGTCCATCCAGACAAATGTCGCTGCTGACCCACTGGCCAGTTGTGCCCAGTTTTGGCCAAGTGCTTTTCCCTGGGATCTCTTATTCTCCCAGACTGCTGTGTCTCATCAGTCATGTGGAAGTTCAATCATTTTTGAGACTTACTCCCCTGAGACTCCTGTGAATTCAGCTGAAATTGGCTGAGAGAGAGAGAGGCAGAGAGGGAGGGATGAAGTCTTTTCTCCTGAGGACATGGGCTGGTGACACTGGCTTCCCAATGACCACCCTTCTCTCCCCTCCCTTATTGCAGCCCCTGGCAACTGGAAATTAAAGACAACTTGTGCCCTCTGGCAGAAATCATCTAGGTGATCCACGCTTTTTTAGCAAATTAAGTTTTTTGTGATCCAAATGGGCCAAAACTAAGCCTGTCCCACWGTTTGCTACTGACTTCCTTGAAGCTGGAAGGGTGCTATGAAGACCTGAGGTTTGGCTTTTTTTCCTCAGGCTTGATGGTGTTCAGGAGAGAAAGGGAGCTTCTGTGCCCTGAGGGGTTGCTGAGTGCAAGTCTCCTGTGCTGGGTTGGGTCTGTGGCTGGAGCTCAGACCCTGTCAGGGAGCTGTTTATGCACTGGCCCCTCCCGAGTGCACATGCAGATGTAGTGGCTTTTTTTTTGACTTCTTTTTTCCAGCTGGGTTGGCACCACTGGGATCACTGTAAGGATCAAGGAAACGTGGGTAAAGGCCCTTTTGTCCAGCATCCTTCACTGAGGGATATATTGGTTAACACTCGTGAAGCCAGCAAGCTCAAATGGCTTCATGTTGGCTGCATTTTTCAGTGGCTCCCATAAAATCACCTTTTCTTCTGCCAGCGCTTGGAGCTTTGTTTCTCTTGTTGAAGAAATAGAAACATAGGGAGGAAAAAGCCTTTCCTCAGCAGCACTGTTGACACAGGCACAGTTTTCATTATCTGCACTTTTCTTCCGCGGCAGCAATAATGTCACCTCCCTCGTCTCCTCRGGGCTCTCCTGACACATCAGTCGAATGCCCCGAGCGAGATTGCCACGAAATGCCTTGTGACGGAAGGGCAGCTCCTGCCCCGCAGCTGCGACTGGCTGAGGACAGCTCAGCGCTGAGGCGGCGTCACACATCAGCCTTGTGCTGTGCTCCTCAAAACACTCCTGCATCTGCTTCATTGAGGGACTTCTCCCCTTTCACTCCYGATGGATCCATTCCTCCCTGGGGCTGCAGCGCGGTGTCTGCTCTTCTGAAACACCTCTGTAGTGATCAGCTCAAAGGCAGCACAACTGCAGGTGATTTTCTGCCTGTCTTGCCTGAGGAGGTTTGGGTTAACGCTTTCGTGCCGGGCACAGGCCATCCAAAGCTGGGCTCTGATCGGCCATCCTCCTCCAATTTAAGCTCTACTGATAATGCATCTTAATTTCATTGTTTTACAGTAAACCCTTTCTTTGCAACATGCTTTCCTCAAGCTAAGGGTGTGTGAGGTGACCAGAGGTGACCGTGCCACTGGAATAAACACTCCTGAGGGGCAGGAACCAGGAGGTCCGGCTGGAAGCAGTGCTGTCCTTTGATGTTAAATACCCCGGCTTGGGTAAGAAGAACAATCCTCATTGAAATACACACGTCCCATCTCTCTGTGCTCCCCCACTGGTGTTTCCAGGGTGAGGTGTTGCAGTRGCAAGACCCCATCCCTTGAGTACCAGAGTGCTGGGATGCTCTCAGGGATGCAGRGGGAGGAGGTTAGCYCCAYMTCTTTYGTTGCTACACTTKRTGCCCCCGGGCAAAACYAGGTTCCRTTGTTCCAGGGGCACTTGTGCCTCAATAGGCCTGTGGGAGAGCCCCGGGCTCTGCGGCAGCTTCGCCGCTGCCTGCTGGAAATGGCCCGGCCCTGCCTGACGGTGAGTGATCCATTCTCCTGTGGCATCAATCCAGGCGCTGCCTCTCCCGTGTCAGGTTTGTGATGAAAGATACTCTCCTCTGCCACCTCCTTCTCCTCCTCCCAAGGACTGACTCTTTGAAAACTGTGGCTGGCTTTCAAAAGCTGCCTGTTAAAACGCTGGCTGCTAAAAGAGATAACAGCGTGCCCGTCCATGAAAGCCGACTATCCTGGGTGAGCTCATGAGAAAATCTGATCTAACCTGCCTGTCTGAGCGCTATTTGTAAGCACTGCTTCCCAAGGATTAGGCAGCCCAGCTGCACTGATGTAGTCAGTAAAAGCAGYTGTTTATATTTGAAACTTTCTGATGCAGGAGGGTTTTATAAAAAAAAAAAAAGTCACAAGGCCACACTTTTTTTACCTTTGCTTTTTTTGGGCAAAGCCTCGAGAGGAACAAGCAGTACCTCAAAACACTGCTGCCTCCATTTATTTAAACATTTCAGGATCTTGCTGCCATGTCCCCACCCCCCGTCCCAAAACTCAGCAAAGAACAAGTTTTATTTTTGACACTGTGAAGGAAACCAGGGTGCAGTCAGCACAGCCTTGCAGGATGCAGATTCCTGGAGTTGCACCTATGGTGGGCATGTGGAGCTGGTTTTCACCAGCTGATGAGCTTTAACTGCCAGTGCCTGCTGAATGTAGGACTGGGGTTTTCCATCAGATCTGGCCCAAAGAGTTTATCCCTCTCCAGCTGGGAGCCGCAGGGACAGCCGCCCTTGGGCTAAGGGTTTCAGCTGACTTGTTGAGACAGGGGGGCTGGAGAATGATGGGCAGCAGCTGGGGAATAAGGGTATTCCTGCTGAGCCCGAGAGGTGGGATTGCTGGCTTATTCTCGATGATTGCAGTGGTCCTCCTCCTTCCCTGGGCTTCTTCAGGTGGGTGTCCTGAGCTCCTTCTGGATAGGGGTTAACTATGTGGCTTTTATCTCGAGGCAGAGAGGTTTCCAGTGCTGCAGCCCCTTTGTGCCCAGGGTCCTTCCCACCCCCTTCTTAGAGAGGCTCCCATGCCCAGCTGCTCTTGAAGGAGCGAGCTTTCCTCCTCTCTGGGGAGGTTTGTGATACCCCAGGAATGTTTTGGGGGTTTTTTTTGCCAGCTGTTTTTTGTTGTTAAAGCATACTAATCCTCTGATTCCACCCTAGAAGGATTGGAAACCCTGTGTTTTATGTTTCTCGACAGTCAGCTTTTTCACTAGACGAGATTGAACGATAAAGGATATTTACTTAGGCCTGAGGGTGTGTGATACTATACTAGAATAAAGTTAATAAAATAAAAGARTTATTAATATTGTACTTAGCTTTAAGTATTTGTTTTTTCTGGCTGTTCCCTCAACCAACTAGCTTTTTGGAGTAGTTCATTARCTGCTGCTACTGGGATATTCTGTTACCTCTCACTCTGATTTTAAAGGTGACTTCTAGAGAAACTATTCTGGCTGCCGTATCCCTTCATATAAAAACTTTCTCCTGTCTGCTTGCCTCTTAGTGCCTGAGACTTGCCCCTGGGGCCTGGCTGTGTAAAGACTTGTATCGCTTCTGTGCTCCCCCACCCCCGCTTCAGGTTACTGAATTTACATTTCTATTGTACMAGTAATTACCTCATTCCTGGCTCCGGGCTGTGTGCCTTTGCTTAGGAAAACACTTGTGCTGTGACTCTAACATTTCTCATGCTATAGCAGTTAAAACAGTGCAAAAGCCTTTGAGGATTTATAATTGATAGCTCGCCACAAGCTTTGCATACAGCCKAAATGTATAAACATGACCAAAGGGTGACCTGAGGACCTGGTGCTAGCCAGCATGGTGGATGCTTGGCTCCCAGTTTATTAGGTTTTTGGGACTCCCAGCTGCAGAAGAGATGCTGGAATTCCCACAGCCGATGAAGGGCAAATCCCATACCTGTTGCTCTCCCCCTTTTTGGCAGCACGTTGCTACTTTTGCAGCCATTTTCCTACATCAGTGTCTGTGGCAGATGCAATCCCAAAGAATGGAGGGAGCTCCAGCGCCTCGCTGGTGGCCTTGAGGAGAGGTTCCTGCAGCCCTGGTGTGTTCAGGTCCCCGTGCTTCCCTGCCAGTGGCGTTTTGCCACCATCAAGGAGAGGGCATGGGCTCTTCCGAGCAGGAGGGAGCTTGCTGTGCTTGCCAACCCCGTTTCTCCGTGAGCTTCATGCACAGATGGGCGTGGGGATGCACGTACCTACCTCCCTCTCTTCCACGCCCCCAAAGGTGTCTGCAGCACTTACCTCACAGTCCTGGGCATGGATAAAGAAAATCTTGCCCTTCCTCATACAGCCAGCCTTTTCAGAGGTTCTGCTATGACGTTTAAAAAGGTAGCTGGAAAAAGCACTTTTAACTGAAAGGCAAGGCCAAAGAGGAAATGTTTTGCCGAAAAGTGATTTCTATCTAAGAAAAGTAGCTCTTCTTTGCCTGGTTTCTATATTTAAATTTTTCTCAGAGTGAAAACTACTTTTGCAGGAAAGTTTCTGTGCAGAAACGTTACTGGTTCAGTGCAGGAGTCGGAGTCTTAACAGAGGGTAAGTGTTTGCTGAGCCATATTTGAAAAAACAAGTCTCCGGTTGATTTTCCTGAAAAAAATACCCTCTGTCACTTAAGGGTGTCTGGCAAATTTCAGGCTCACGGTTCTACGGAGCAAAGCTGTGCTGGGGCTAAATCCAGGCTTTGTATTGGAAAGAAACTTGTGACCTKCTGTCCTTTTCTGCTGCATCTTTAGAATGGATGTAAATCCATGAACTTCATTGTCAAGATGGGTCTGAAGGACCCATTTGTTRTATCTCCATACATCTGTTTGCTCTTCTCAAGTGGGGATGATGTTCTGAATTTGCAGCCAAGGCTTGATTCATAGATAAAAAAGCAGCTCTGAAATTCTTGATGTAGCCCTTCTAAAAATAATTCACAGGATAAAAATCTCTGTCAGGAAGCCAACTAAACGGTAAAGTTAATAATCTCTGCCAGGGCCTTAGGCATAGGTGSCACCTAACACAATGTTGGGATTTGTGGACCATTAGGAGCAAACATCTACAACAGARCTCATGGATCAGTAACACTGAAGTGCAATTTAGTGACACTTTAGAAGCAGGGTGGGGTGGGGAGGGAAGTCAATCCAAATAGCTTCTCCTTACTTGAAAAAGAGAACACTGAGAGTGAACTCTTTTATCAGCCTTGAGGTTTTAAGTTGACTGTGTTAAAACAGCAGAGCAGTAGGTTTTTTATAACAATTACGAGATAATACTTTCCTTTGTGAGGGCAATCCTCTTTAATGTTTCTAATTTATAATTAAGTTAATTTCCGTTAGAAATGATACCACCCTCCTGCCCCATAATCTACTCATGCATTTACAGTGAAAAAGACTGAAAATGAGCTGCCAGCTCCTAATGACTGAATATATACATGCACACCTCCAGCAGGGAGACAGGCCCACCAGCAATGGGCAACCCCCTTCTCTGTCACTGCAAATGAAAAGGATTCAAGAGCTGTGAGCCATCACAGACTCTTTGTAAGATGGGCTGCAGAAATGGGCCYGAGGGCAGTGGTGGCCCTGGTGCTCTGCTGTGGGGAATAAGCCTGGGCAGGTGGGGGACAGCCCGAGCACAGTTTTGCTGCTCATTGGCTTGGATCCAGAGCAGGCACCCTGGATGTTGGGGTGGCTGAAAGGCTCCCTSCTACAGCCCCCTGGGCCGGAGAGGGGCAGCCAGAGCAGGGCTGAGAGTCCTGACCAGGAGCATCCCAGTGGGCATCCAGCTGGAGGGATGCTGAGGGAAGGGGGGACTGCAGCATAGGGCCAACTTCTGGCTGCTGCCACACCCTGCACTGGGGAGAGCCCTGGCTTGGAAGGGAGCAGAGATAAAGTACAAACCCTCCTTTCCTTAAATCAAATATGTCTGGACAAACCAGCCTAAAATCAGGTCTGAGTTCAGARGAAAAACAAAAATTGGGAAATGCATTCAGAACTTCCCACATTTCTTCATTCCTGGTACTAAGAAAAGAAATGAACTCACACTTTTTTTGGTAGTGTGATCGTGTGATCTGGGGGGATTATTTATCAGGAAAACTATTAAGAAGGATCTGAAAAAAGGTTTTGCTTTTAGTTTTTTTTCTATTTGCTCATCTTAGCACGAAGTCTGCAGTTGAGTATGTAAGTTTTAAAACTATGTATGTAGTTTTTAATGTTTGGTCCTTTTTTCTCTTGGTCCTGTGTTTTTCTTTGTTTTTGTGTTTGCTTGGTTGCTTTGTGTTTGTGTGGGTTTTTTTCCCCTGGTAAAACAGTTTTTATGAAGGGACAAATTTATTACAATTCTTGATGTCTACAGATCATCACTGTCTTGTAATACCTTATCTTGATAGAAAAATGAAAACACAAAGGTTTTGGAGATGGACTTGACTCCTCTGCACTATTTTCTCTCTTTTCCTCTCCCTCTCTTCCTTTACAGAACCACTGATGCATCTCTAATAGGAAAAATGCAAAGTGTGCAAGTTGTCTTGGCACTGTGGCTCAACATCTTGTCATTTTGCACTATTATGTTGACTCTTCTGCACAGGGAGAGTGCATGAAAAAATCCCAGAAGCACTGTTCTGGTTCAGGCAACCACAATTTTGTTTTTTTGTTGGCTCTGGGAAGAGAGATTCTACAGAGATAGACATCTCGGAGCTAATCAGCTGGTTTGACTTAAAGGGAGCTGTGTGGAGGAAAGCCAGTGGCACATTGCAGACCTAACTGTGCTCAGACTCAGTCATTCTTTCTTTTGTTTGCTTCTTTGGAAGYAGAAAGGAAAAAGAAGGACGTGCAGAATTTTGCTTCCAGAAACTGGGTGTATTGAGTTGTTCATAATTATCTTGTTAAATAGGAGGGGATGAAATAGGGAAACTTGACCCAATTATTTTCAAGGCTTCTTAGGGACAAATTTAATTATTTTGGTATTTTGTGGTTTTGCCCACTGAAGTATGAAGTCCTTTAGCTACATGTGTCTGTCCAAGTGTTTTTAGTTTAGGTTATTTACAGAGCCTCCACTGTTGTGGTAGATGTGCCTTTCACAATCAATAGTTCAACACATTGCTCTGAACTAATGTTGATGATGAACCCACTCTTTACACAAAGGGAACCAAGACAAAGCACATGCATTTGTTGAACTTAGAGTGGGATTATTCCTCATTTAAAGAAGAATGTTTGTTTCAGTACCTGTTTTATTATCACATTTTATCTATTTGCTCAAGCCTTGAAGATCCTCAGCACAGTGATTCAGAACCAAGCATAAAGCTCTGCTGCTTACAGCTCCCACCTGCCTCATACCCACACACATCCTCAACAAAGCCCTAGCATAGTCTATGGAATGGGACACAGCTTTCCAGAAGCAAGGAGTCCTTGGCCAAAGCAGATAAAAAGGCTCAGCAAGGAAGSAAAACCATTGGTCCCTCATTTTTTCTTGGTTATGGAATGGTTCAAAACAGGCCTAAGGGTAATTTGACTGGAGCAGCAACTTCCTAACTTCTCATTGGCTGARGTTTTTATAGTGGAGCTTTATGAAGACAAGGGTGTTCTCTCTGTTTGACTTAACAAGAGCAGGAGCAAATCACCAGCCTGTTAATTTTCTGGTTTGTTCACATGATGTGTGCCTGCTGAAAATGCTACCTTAGGTCAAAATAAAACTCAGTAGGAAAGCCATGTGACTGTGAAGGGACAGAAAGGGCATGCTGAGCAATGCRGTAGCATATTAAAAAACACCTGTTGGGCTTGATTGCAGAAGTTAAATGCAATATCTTCTTCAGCAAGTTTGGATCAGGCTTTTATGAAAAGCATTTAGGCTCACTCTCCAGCAGCTTTATGTGTAAGGGATGTGTGGTTTGACTATTGTAATGGAGGGATGCCTCAAAGGGCTTTACACAAGTCTCATGGGCATGAGCAGCTCTCTGGTCACTCTCTGTTAGAGCAGGGGMCTGGGATGATCCTCTCTGGGGTTATTCCCTAGTTTGCTCTCAAACTTTGCTTCAGCAGTTCTGATACCACAGTGATTAGATTCCCATGGATATTTGTATGGTCACAGTTGTTCCAACCTTGATGTTCAAACACTTGCTTCACTACCAAAGTTTGTACATGATCAGTCAGCCCTCCTCTGTCTATAAGCCACACAGAACAGGCTTCTGAAGCTCTTCTTGGCTCTGTAAGGAGGAGGCATTTGGGTTCAGGCATGTTAATGCTATTTCAGTGGACATCTTCRACCTTCCCAGACTTTATGGATCTTCAGAAGAGAATCCTTCCCCTCAGTGGCACTAGGAAGTCCAGGAAAGCTCTGGATCATGGCTCAGCACCCCATGCTGTGCCCCTGGAGCTCTGCTGTATCAGGGAGCATGGTCTGGATCCAGCCAGACCTGTGAAGCTGCTGAGTATCAGCTGACCCTGGGGACGGGGTGATCTTGCTGTGCCAGTGGTGGGAGGGTGCCAAGGGAAGAACTCATCTGTGTCTGCCAGGTTGGCTGGCTGACTTGGGCTCCCTGCTACACAAAATGGGGCATCTTCTCTGGGAGCTGAGCTGCTCTGGAATCAGTCTTTTTTGTGTTACTGTGTTGGGACAGAGAAGTCTCCYAAAGTTTGAGCTGAGTTCATAGAGGCAATTTCAACCTGCAGTCTTGTTAGTCTGCAGCTAAAATAAGCAACCCCTGTACAGCCTGAAGTTGCCTATTGAAAATTTATTCCTCGTTATCATAGAATGGTTTGGATTGGAGAGGACCTTAAATATAATCTGCTTCCAACCCCCTRCCTTGGGCAGGACAAAGCCCTGTCCAAACTGGCCTTGACTACCTGCAGGGATGGGGCATCCACATGCCTGTGTTTTAATTTTGGTGTYAGTGTGTCCACATGAGCATGCACTGCCTTGCTGTGCTGCTTGTTTAGACTCTCCTRAAATAGGAGAGTCTTCATCCCTGTATTTTGCCTGTAATACAGAGAGGTGGGGTAGATGGTCAGGTAATTTGCTTTTTCAGTGAGGAAAAACCAGTATCCTTAGCTGAGGTGGCTGTGTCTCTGTTAGGGTGACATCAAGATGTTAGCCTAGAAGGAGGTGGTGCTGGGCAGACAGAGGTCCTTGGCCCAGGGACGTTCATAATGCACATCTGTCCTGCTCTTGCTTCATAAAAGGGAAATTTTCCACATATCAGATCTGCTAGCTGTTCCCCTGAAAAATTTCATATCCTAATAAGTAAAGTTTATCCCTTTAGAGATGGCCATAAAACAGAGATTTGGGATGTCGAGGTGATGCTGTGGTTGGCCTGCAGTATGACTTGACACAAGATTATAACCTTGTGTYGGCAAAGCATTTTCAAACTCTCCAAGCAGAGCCCCCTAGACTGGTAATTCATAGGGTTTAGGGCCAGAAGGGAGAATTAGATAATCCAGCCTGACCTGTATAATGCAGATCATAGCATTTTTCTGAGTAATTKCTGCTTCAGCCCTGTAACTTCTGTTTGAGCTACACTGCACCTTATAAGGGAACATGTGCTTGCAATTAAATGAAGCCAGAAATTAAGATTTTTAAAAGTTATTATTATTCAGTGCTAGTTTGATCTAGCAGCTAATTATTCTCAATGGTTAGTGATTATTAAAATTAATTGTATCTTCTTAGCCAAGTTTCCAGCCATTAGATCTTGTTACATTTTTGTCTCATAAAGAGCCATTTAGTATTAGAAATATCTTTTTGCAGTCAAAATTTTTGCTTTGAATTACAAAATCCTGAAGTTCAGGATCTTGATCATCTCAGCTGGACATAATGTGAAGAAGAGAACTCTGTGATCCTTAGATGGATCACATTTTTTACTGTACATTTTATATGCCTGCAGAATGGACTTGGTATTTGTGAAAATTAACAAAGCAAATCCCTTTTAGTACATTACAAACAGCTCTCAAAGCTTGTTTTTAAKTCAGGCAGAGGAATTGTCTCCTGCCTTGGAAAAAAACCTCAGCTGAAATAAAAATTTATATTAGAGCAATGCGAAGCATTTCATCAGACTTCAGACACAATTGAACTTAGCCTTGGGCCAGAGGCTGAGTTCATGAACCACAGCTCATGCTGGCAAAAATTCAGCTGTGAGAAATGCTGCTTCTCCTTCTCCCACGACAACTTGCACCTTTTACCAACCCTCTTCAGAGCCACACACAGAGGGAGCACATGGAGGGAGAGAAAAGCAGGGGGAAGCAGCTTACATCTCCTGTCACCACTCATTTCTGCTGAGGGAGGATTTGGTTGCCCTTCTTTACTTTTCCCTCAGTGGGAGTGTCTGAGACATCCATGATTCAGAGTGCCTTGTATTGTCCTTGAAGGAGTTTCTGGGTTGTTGGGTACTAAGCCTGCCCAGAGGCAAAAAAAATAAGAGAAAAAACTTCCCATCTCATCTGATAATGCTTGGAGGAATGGAATACTTTTATTAGAGCCAGGCATCTCCACCACAAGCTCTCTGCTGGTAAAATGTTCCTGATGCAGGGGCAGTTTATAGGAATCCCCTTAACAAAATACATAATGACTGCAAAATTGTTATTGCAGCTGGAAATTTCAGTTTCTAAATTATAAAATGGAGCTTCTTGCTGCTGCAGCTATGCTGAAAATGTTAAGTGTGGGCCACGGTTTAAGAGAATCTCTGTTGAGGTGGTTTGTATATATCTGGTAAGTCACTACAGTGAGAAGTCAACTGTGAGGAAAAGATGCATGATTGGGAAGTTTGGGGGGTTTTTTTAATACAGAAGGAAAATTTGGAAATAATAGAGGTTACCCACAGATGCCATAATATCTAACAGTTATACAATAGGTGTTACATAACTRCTTCAATTATAGAATGTTAACGAGTTGGAATGCACCTTAAAGATCATCTATTTCCAATCCCACTGCCATAGGCAGGGATGCCTCCCCCAGACCAGATTGCTCAAGGCCTTATCCAGCCTGGCTTTTAACACTGCCAGGGATGGAGCATCCACAGCCTCCCTGAGTAACTTGGTCCAGTGTCWCACCACCCTCACAGTATTTCTTCCTGATGTCTAACCTAAATTTCCCCTCCTTCAATTTATGCCCATTACTCCTTGTCCTATCACTACAGTTCCTGATGAAGGGTCCCTCTCTGGCTTCCGTGTAGGCTCCTTTCAGGTACTTGAAAGTTGCTATGAGGTCTCCATGCAGCCTTCTCTTCTCCTGGCTGAACAGCCCCAGCTCAGACTGTGTCTTCATAGGGAAGGTGCTCCAGTCCTCTCATCAACTTTGTGTTCCTCCCAGCAGTTCCATATCCTTTTATGCTGGGGACCCCAGAGCTGGATGCAGCATTCCAGGTGCAATCTCACAAGAGAAGAGGGGAAGAACCACCTCCTTTGACCTGCTGGCCATACCCCTTTTTAAAATGGAGGTTGTAATTTCCTTTTCTCCAGTCATCAGGGATTTCACCTGACTGCCACGATTTTTCAAAAATTACAGATGGTGGCTTAGTGGCTTAATCTCTCAGCTCCCTCAGGACCTACAGAGGAATCTCATCAGATCCCATGGACTTATGCACACTCATGKTTAGGTTTCCTCAAATAGATGGTTATAGATATTCTACCCAGCTTTCTATTTTGGTATTTTATTTTCCAAATTTTTCAGCTRTGCCWGTACTGAAGAAACATRCTCTGATGGATTGGTGTGTAATGCAGTGAGAAGGTGGACAGGAGTGTAGCATCTGTGTTTTGCTGGGTTAGCAGCAATWCTTGCCCAGCCACATCAAGGGTTTCCACCAGCAAGAGAGACACCACTGTATCTTCAGTCCTCCACGTCCTTCTGTTCCAGTGCCATGGGTAACAAGGGGTAACAGTGCCAAGGGGTAACAAGAGATCTGTTAAAAGCATCCCCTTTACTCAGTACCTGTCAATCCTGGAGTAGAAAAGTCTTGATGGCTCTTTTGAAAGTTGTCATGGTTCTCTCAGATGGAGCTTTGTTAGCAGGCTAGTCCCCATATGTGCCTCTTTTTTCTAGTTCTAGCTCAGTCTCTGCTGAGTGGTACACAGCCCCTCTGAAAGAAATCTGGAGGAGTTTGGAGAGAAAAGAAGGTACATACAGGTGATATTGGAATTCATAGGTGTGATGCAAGGTACAGAGGAAMGTTAACAGGAAGTTTGGTTGTAAAACTTATGCCAGTGAAGAGACACTGTAAAGGAGATATGCCTTTCTTATTGACTGTTTGTTCTTGCCCTCTTCTTTGTTTTGACACAAAAGATAATGTAGCTGGAGATTAGGGTGCTGATCTGGCTGAAAATAAATATGAGAAGCAGCAAACTGCTGCACTGCTGGTTGCAAGTTGGGAACAGTCTGTGCAGATGTTGCTACAAAGGTGCAAGATCTGGTGTCAGGTATCTCTCCAGCCGTGTTCCCTTTCCTGGTGACTGCCTGCAGGAAAGCAAGCCAAGGTATTGTGTCCATAAATGGTTTGATAAACCAGACTGATCCCTTGCCAAGCCAACGGATTTAATTTGCTTTTATGGCCTCATTTCTTTTAGAGCCAATTTCTATTGTGTTTCCAATGATACCGCAGTGCTCCTGTCTGTTTTGGTGACTRTTCCCTGCATTGATGGCATGTTGGCAGCTGATTGATGGCCTCAAACTGCTGTTAAAAGACCCAGTGGTGGCAGTGCTTGCAGGACTGCAGAAGATGCTTTGATGTTGCTACCAGGGAGTGCTGGACTGTAATGCCATTGATCCCATTGGGATGGCTCACCTGTAGTCACTGCTCTGATCTGAATGCTTCACCCTATTCCCTTATTGTRAAACTTTCTTTGCAATGAAGAGGCCTGAGTAGCACTTGCAGAAGGGTGTTTTATGTGGGTATTTGTTTTCTATAAGTATATAAAGAGATATCCATCTAGATGTATAATAAACACCCCATAAAGCAGYTTAACTCTACATGGAGATTTGCAGCTGTGTTTACATAGCCTGACACTGCAATATCCATACATCATCCCTTCCTCAAGGAAGTCTTGCTTCTCTTTTATCTCTTCTTGCCTTTTGAAGGCTCTGAGAATTTACTTTGCTCTCACATGACCAAAGCTYACCATGACCTCTCTGCATCTGCTTYTTAGCGGATATTCTAGAAACATGACAGCATAATAGTGTTATGCTAACTTGGAAGAGGTGGACTTGAACTTGAGCACCACTGGTAGGAATGTGACATGAATTAATGATCATCTAAGTCAGATTTAGACCTCCTTATCCTCATGCCAGCAGACTGTTAATCTCATGGTCTCCTTAGCTGGAGCTCTGCTCATATAAGACAATTCACGTGCTCTTACACAAACCTTCCAAAGATGCTAACAAATTAGCAAAAGGGTTGCTTCTTTTTTGCTTTGCTCTTGTTATCAAGAAATGGATTCTGTAAAATTTGTCTGTGGAAAGCAATGCCTCATCTCTACAAGCAGCTTGGCACTGCAGGCACTGAGCTCTGACTTTTCAAAAGAAATCCCCACTTTCCGATTTGATTTGCTGGGGTTTCTTGAACTTGCTCCACAAGCTTGCCTGGGCAGAGTTGCCTTTCTGCTCAGTGCCATTCTCTTGCATGATGTCTAAGTAGGGATTAATTTGTTCCTTTGTTATAAATCTTGCAGTACAAATGGAGCCTGTCATCATCCATGTTCCTAGGAATAACCAACATCATTGAAACACATAAGCTTGTATGTATGCACAAGCTCACACAGAAACATACACACTTCCCTAATACTAGAAATTTCCTGTAGGTGGTAGGAAACTCCACAGTTTACGTTTACTGCTCATTATTGCAAGTTACATTGCAGTGAAGTAGGTAGAAGTCCCATCTTGCATCTTCCACACATGGCAACTAAAATTGTTCCTCTCCAAAGAACTAGTTGGAGTTGCCTCTGCAGGGTGTTGTGGAAGGTAATGCTCCCTCTCCTTTGCTGTTCTTGCCTGTTTTCCTGGCTGAGGATGGCTGGCAGGAGCCCCAGCAGAGGCTGCTGCACATAGCCCTGSTTGTTACTCCCAGCAGCTGGTCTSCAGTGTGGTGGCAGTYGTCTGGGTAYCTCAGATGTGGCTCCTGGGGAGGGCAATGTGAGCCAAAGCTCTGCCTGCTTTGGGCAGGGGTGGTTTCCAGCAGATGTAAGGGGAGCATGACAGCAGACTCTCTACTCTTCTTCCCAGTCATGACCTCCTGAGCTGTAAAACCCCAGGTCATTTACACCCTGTGGCTCCTTGAGCTGAAGGATAAAAAAGCAATTGAGCTTGGKGTGCCTGATTTTTCTACCCTTTGTATTGCACGTGCAAACTTGATATCCAGATCTGAGGCTTTGACTGAGTGGGATAAAAAAGCCATGTTTATTTGCCAGCAATTCTATGTTGTGGAGAGACATTGTATCTAGAGATCACAGGATATTTTACAAGTGTTATTAATCTCATTTYCACAGACAGAGATGCTGCAGTGAAGGGTGGATAAGATGGCTTTGTGAAGCTGTCTAGGAGGAGAGGGCCATTTGCTGAGATTTAAATCCATGGCAAAGTTATACAGATTGAAATCACAAACCTGCATTAGCCTAATATAAGTAGCTCTTCCCTATGTTTGATCTACAAAACCACTGTTTTCAGTTACATCTATCATGTTGTTAATGCCCAAAAATGTTTGTAGAAAAGTTTAGAAAAAACAGTGCTGCCCTCCTTGCCCAAGCCTGGGCTGTTTCTTTCACATTCCCCAGAACTGCTCATCAGTCTCTAAGAATTTAGCCATGATCCCTCATCCTGTTCAGGAAATGCCTTGTCAAAAATGGTTGTCCATCAAAGAGATTTATATCTTAGTGTAGTTCATAGCAATCCACTCACAAATTGCTTTGTTCCACATGCTCATACTTGATGTCCATATTTCTAGAACTGATAAACTTGTATTTCATAGTAGTTCCTGGTGTGCCCTGCGGGTGAGGGTGAGGATTTCTAGGTTGGCCCCAAAGCAGCATTATGAAAAGGGAGCACACTGGAGGAGCAGGTTCCGCCATGGCCCTTGTAGGCTGTCCTTGCTGGCAGCATGGGGTTGCCTTCACAGTGGGGAAGTTCTTAACAGTGATATTTGGCAGTGTGAGCAGAATGCCTCAGTCATTCAGGGTACAGAATTCATGGCTGCTCTCAAACCTCTGCATGACTGTGTCTCTCAGAGAATGCATGCTGCTCAGGTTTCAGAGCCTTTCTCATTCTTGCTGAGGCATCATAGGATGGTTTTCCCATCATAGGATGGTTGCTCCCACTTTCTCCACAAAGCACCCTTGGAAATGCAACTGGACAGTGTGTAAGTCACAGAAAATATTGCAGAAAATTGCCACCAAGAATTTCCAGCAAAATTGTTCTTCTCTGCTTCCTCTCTAACTATAGAGCRAATTTATAGAATCTTCAAAGAATAGTTTGGGTTGGAAGTGACCTTAAAGATTACCAAGTTCCAACCCCCTTGCCATGAGTGGGGACACCTTTCCCTACGTGCCCTTGTCAAAAGTCCTTCTCTGGCTTTCTTGTAGGCCTCCTTTAGGTACTGGAAGGTGCTATAAGGCATCCCTGGAGCCTTTTCTTCTCCTGGTTGAAAAACTCCCACTATCTCAGCCTTTCCACATAGGAGAGGTGCTCCATCCCTTGGTCATCTTCATGCTCCTCCTCCAGACTTGGTCGAATAGATCTTTTTAACATCGCAGGCCCCAGAGCTGGACTCAGAACTCTCTTGTGAGATTGTGAGAATTCTCACAAGAGCAGAGTAGAGGGGAAGAATCACCTCCCTTGACCTGCTGGTCATGCTATTGTCATTAATTTTAAAGTGGCTGGATTTTTTTTTTTTGGGGGGGGGGGGGTGGGGGAATGTTTTTTAATGCTTTCCAGCCCTTGTTTAAGCCAGATTCTGTAGTCCCATGTGGCATACAGAAACATGTCATGAAATACTTCCATGTGCCTTTGTGTTACTTTCTGCAGTAGCAAGGGGCTTTTTTCTGTGCATTGATCACATAAAGATTCTCTCTTTATGTGTCCTCTTCCTCCCTGACCTTCTGCCACCTGCTCAGCAGCCCTGTGTGGCTTCCCTCCCACTCCAGTGCCTGCTGCAGCCACCTGCCAGCTAATGGCCCTGAATTTGCTCCCACTGCTGGGACCTGACTTGCAGATTCCAGCCACCTTCACTTGAGGAATGGCAGCCTGGCAGCCTTCCAGGCTGCCTGCTGGATCTGGGCCAGCTCTRTATTGTGAAACTTTTGCTCCTCTTGGACTTTGCAGTAATTTTGATCCCCCTGGGGGATTTGCCTAGTACCAGGTAGAGAAATCCAATAAAAAGCCCTGGGAATTTGCTCTGKGCTCAGCAACACATAGTTGCTACTGACTCAAATCCTGATTCTTTTACAGCAATATAAGGGGACTGTAAAACCAATAAAAGGCACTTTTACCTGTGACTGCAAATATTTTGGTGAACAGGCAAAAAAGCTGCATGTGCTGGGAATTGAGAGAAGGTCCAGATTCAATGCTCAGYGTGAACTGTTAGAAGAGATGTAAAAGAACAATGCTTTTACTCTCTACTTCACTTTTGGACCAGGACTGAACTTATTCTTAWCCTGGGCATTGCTGAGACTCATTTCCTTTATTTGACTATATTAAAATGAGCCAAACAAGCTGAGTTTCTCTATTGTCCAGATGAGCCTCCTGCTGCTGCACCCTGTGCAAACAGTACTGTCCCCAYGAAATGGGGCCATGCTGCACCCTCCATGCCAACCCAGTTTCAGAGGGGCTCCTCACAGAATAATCCCCAAGGAAATGGGAGCTGTGCTTTAGATGCATGCCAGTTAAATAAGTGCCTGTGCACCAGGTTACACACAACCAGTGTAACAACCAGTGTTGTTTCCTCTGCAGAAAACACAAACATCCATCTCAGCACAGCTCCTCTGACAGAATAGGCAAGTGCATGAGCTGTTCCTCAGCATGGGAACTGCTGCTGCTGCTGGTCTGTGTCACCCTGCACTCCAGTTACCACTTGCTTATATATAATTTAATGTGGAATGTAGGAAATCAGTTTGAGAGTAAGGTAAAATGCAAACCTCTGAAGACAGCAGGTCAGCTGGAAAAATACCTTTCTCCTAAGTCTCCCAATGGCCATGTAAAGATGTGACCCACAGCCAGAAAGGCTGATGGCCTGACAATTCCACTGTACTAACTTTTACCTTTGCAAATGCATGCTAGGCTGGAAGTGAGGATTTGCTCAATTCCCACAGCTCTCTGTGTTGGCAGTAGCCAACAGCCAGGCTTTTTGGGGAGGATGTGTGGTCTCCTGCTTGACAGAGACCAAAGATCAATGTGAAGGGTCAAGCCTTCACAGAGTTGCCACGAACCTGTTCTGAGCTGGAGCCTGCAGGCATGATCCTCAGCTGTGGCTCTGGGAAGCACCAAGCTGGAAATTTTTTAGGGTATCTCAGTCACACTCAGGTATCACAGTSCTTAAGAAGTAGTTATTTTGCTGGTACTTTTTAGTGCAGCTGTGTTGCCCTGGAAGTTGCTTCCAGGGAAGAGGATTGATAMACCTTTGCTCTTTCCCTTCCTGAACTGCAGCTGTGGGATCTCCTAAAGGGCACCATGGAATAGGAAGGCAGCTGGGAATCATTGCAGTGCCATGCTTCWTGAGTGTGTCTTGCCATGGTCTTGGACCTTCTTAAATGAAAGGTAGCAATTACCCATGCCATTACCCTTGATAATGCTTTATTAGTAATTGTGGTGGTTATCTGTAATTGCCACTGTTAATAGTGTGCTATGATTGGCAGGGTTCAGCTTACACTTGATTTCTGCCTTGGGTGGGGAGGAAATGGCTGTTTAGTTTATCACTGCTGTCCTCTGTATCAACGTATTTCATGTCAACTAAAGCCACAGCTTAGGACACAGTGGTTTTATTTAGGGTGTTGGACTAAATTTGCCTTTCCAATTAAAGTCAAATGTCCCCCAAGCCAATTCCAAGTTTTGAAGGACTTCTAGAAGTATCTAGGACTCCCAAAGAACATGCTGCATTGTTTAACCATGTTTTGAAGAATGGAATTTTGTAYAAGAACATGCCCATTGCTAACTGTGAGCTGAATTAACACCTAAGTATCAGAAAACTTGCCTCACTTGTGTGGAAAAGAAGTTGGTTCCTTGGTTTGATATTTGAAAAGAAGCAGCCCCTATGTCATTCTAAGCTAAGATTTCTATTTCAGAAAGCCTAGGCAAAGAAAGAAGTAGGGCAGCTGTACAAGAGAAGGACTGTAAAAAAAGAAGCTGTATAAGAGAAGGATTATGCAGCATAGGAAAAATCCTTCCCCAAAAGAGAGTTCCATGGATTTTGTTTCCTGACAGAAAAGAGTGCACCCTTTTAGCCCCCCAAACAATATGGGAATCAAAATAATTATTTACCAGAGGTGTTTCTGGATCAAAGCCCTGCTGCAGCCTGAGCTCAATGAGTTTCAGGTTTAGATTTTGATTCCCACCCTTGTATTTCTCTGCTTGGCTGAACGTGCTTTTTCAAAACTGCTGAGTTAAGGGTGTTTTAGAAGGAAGTTTTTTTTCAGGGGACAGATGAATGTAAAAGCTATAGAGAAARGAGTGTGAAAAATTGTACGAATGCAGAAGCACTTTATTATGTGCCTCTGCATCCATATCTTCAGTCCCCATTAGTTTCTGTGTATAAAATACAAATTTAGGACATTGACCTACAGTGGCATAGCAGGTAGGATGCCCCTGTACCTAACAGCCTTTCATGAAGTCTGATGGGCACTTCTGCTGTACTTTTACTGTTCACTTTTCAAAACTCTGCTCTCCAGGTTTCCTTCCCAGGTCCTTGGAACGAGGTGATTCTCTTTGGTTACCAATCAGAGGTGGGGGACCTGCTTGTTCATGGGATTGAGGAAAACCCAGCTGACTGATAATCAGTGGAGTCCTGGGAGCAGCCACTTTAAACCAGCTTTTGTTTTCTGCCTGAGCTGGCCCAGAGAGCTGGGAACACTTYGGACTGGTTGTACTTAGCCCGGTGCATCCTGCCAGTAATATGCTATATCCTGTCCTGCTGGGCACTGGAGGCAATGCAGAGCCAGTCTCTCAGGAAACAGCCTGGTGCAGCCGTGATGCAAACAGCACAATACACATTAGCTCTGAACAGGCACCACTGGCTGAAAAGTGTTTTTGTGGGTGGTTTTTTTTTTTATTTTTTTATCTTTTCCCAGTGTTTTTAGTATGGCCATGACTTACTGCAAATGATGGAAAATGTGAAGGAGTTGAATTCAACGTTTGCATTTGCCAATCTTTTTGCATGGTTGCTTCTAACTAATTTGGGGGTTATTTAGTGAAATTTGGCTTCTCTTTTCTTTTCTCCCCACCTATTTTACTTTCAGGACCTAGGTAAAAAAGGAAAATTTAAAAATATTTTCCTTTATAGTATTTCTTGGGTTTGAGGAAAGAACCACAAGCATTAGTGGTATTTTTGCTTTAATGTATATTTGTGTGCATTTATTGTTTGTATRATATGTGTATGTTGAACTAAGTTTGTGCCTCTGATGTCTCTTTCATCCTGTTTAGTCAAACTTGCTTTTTTTTCTGGATTATTCTTGTGGTTATAAGAGTGTGTGTGGTCTGATATTTAAAAAAAAAAAAAATCAGTCCTTTAGCTGGACATAAATACCATGATTTCACATAGCCACGGGGATTTCTGCATTAATGGGCTCAGCCTAACACACTTAAAGGAGGCTTGAGCAATTTAAGGAAGTGATGAGCGTTGTCCCTCTGAAAAGCCAGCCTATTATTTAAAGATGGGTCAGATCAGATGCTGGGGAACTAATGAATCCCTTGYGCTTACATCTCAAAACCCCTGGCTTTCCACAAGTGACATGTGGTTGTCCCTAACAACAGCCAGATAAAACCCGAGTTAATGGTGTAAGAGGCAATTTAGCTTACAGTTATGTGCATTTTATTTAGATAATTGTAGGAGCTGCAATATGCTCACTAAGAAATGYGGAGACAGCTTACATTTACAGGCTCATCTTGTGTTCATGTAAAGAAAAAATCAGGGATATGGTGTTTAATTTCCTGAGAACAAGCGCATGAGTCAGAAGCTGAACATCAGCGTAGCTCCTGAAGGGTCTCAAAAGGGAAAACAAATGTCCCAAGGTACAAATAATMTGTATTTATCTTTCTGGTTTTTTAAGTGGAGCTTTTACTTAAGCTCCTCTTCAGATCCTAGCTTCTTCTAAGATGATACTCCTTTATGAAAACATCKAGCTTAATTTTACTCCTGACATCCTTTGATGTATAAAGCACCAGACTTTTAGGTGATAGTTCTCCCTTAGGGCAACAGAAGAGTACAGGAGCTTTAAAGGCCTTTAACCAAAGCCAGTATGGGGAAACCATGCATCACCCAAGTGTTYTGCTAGCACAGTGTCTATAGAAAGCACCTTACCCCAGTCTACCTGAAGGAGAAGTTTCTCAGAATCATCAGAAAAAGAAAACCCACTGACCTACCTGGGGGATTTTCCCCATATGCTGGCTTCACAGGAAGCAATGCAGTTGGGGTGCTGGTTCTCCCTGGAGTGGTGCTGGCAGCCCAGGAGCTCMGTGTGCTGAGCATGGCTGGGCAGTGCCATGGATGCCACCCTGCAGCCATCCCTCCCTTCTCCATGCCGCCTCCCCACTGCCCCCCTCCCTCTCTCAGGCACCACAGGTGATGACGATGTCACTTGTGCCTTTCAGCTCTTGGATCTTGGGTTAGAGGTGAATTGCTGCTATCACCCTGATGGCCAGTGTGTGAAGGGCTGGCAGGAGGGATTGGCTTGTGGGCAGCCCTTTGGCACAGCTCCGTGGGCTCCYTTCCCTGCCACAAACAGAAAGGCATATTTATTCTCAGTATCAGAGGTTACCCCCATAATATTGGTATTGAAAATGCCATTTATCACCACAAAAGCTGAGATGGCCACTATTACATACTTTGCCTGCCATAAAAAGCTGTTCACCTCCATTTATCARGGTTTACAAGCTAATGATACTGTTGTTGGCTGTGGCTGGTGCTTTGCTCCTTCTCTGTTGCRTGACTTGTGTAAAGGCAGCTACCTGGCCCACGCAGGAGGCACATGCAAAGGACAGGCCCATGGAACCCAAAAGTCCTGTGAATCCATGTGCCTCAGGGAGATGCCTGAGTCTGGACATGTTTTCATATGATATGTACCATGCCTTTGCTTGTATGTGTGTTTTATTCTTTGAGGCTTCTGTGAAAAAGGGCCATGAGCTGGACAATCACACCAATTTTGGGGCAGCTGATAAACCCCATGGTGTCCTTTGGGCCTGGGAATGTGCTTATTCCCAGCATGAGGCAGGGACCAGACAGACAGGGACTGTGGGGTGGGAGAAGAGGACRAAACAGTCCTTTACCCCAGCTAGTAAGTTCACAGCTGCATGTGGGGCAAGCTTTTGACCCTTAGTGGTGTCTCCCTTGATTTTCTGATGTATGAGTGAACCAGTACCATGAACGTGTGGTTTTTTTTTTCCTTTTTTCCTTTTTTTTCCCCAAAAGAACATGTGTAGGACAATCCTTTCTCACTTAACCAGCAGAAGGGACAGTAAGGTCTATCTTCTTTTAGTACACTCTARGCTAAACAAAACCATTATGTATATTTTCTTGATTGTATTCCCAAGACCCTGAGATTATAATTATAATAATTAGAATAATAGTAGTAGTAGTAACAGTAATAATAATAATCTCAGAWGTGGTGTATTATAGGATACCATGTCATTCAGTATCAGACTCATCCAAATGCTGATCAGATTAGGCCCCTCCTTGAGATGCAATTTATTAGAAGCATTTCACAATTCAAATGTCAATTTAGCATAGAACAAGCTTTTCCTCTCTCTGTCTCTTGAGCCTTTYACAACAATCAGAACACCCCAGGAGCAGAGGTGGGGCCTGCCTATGAGCTGCTGGTGGTTTCCTGCAGAGTGTTCCAGCTGCCTGGGGCAGGGGGATTTTTCCCCTCACCCTGCCTGACCCAGTGCCACTGTCCCCGAAACAGAGTAAGGACAGCCTCAAAAGTCAAGCCTCTTCATCCAGCTGATGGAGAGTCTCCCATTTTTTTGTTTCCCTTGAAGGGATCACCCTGGCCATCACAGCTGCCTTTCTGCACCTCTGTTTATAGGGTGGGCTGTTASCAGGTGACCACAGCAGCCAGTCCAGGTGACCCCAGCCTCACAAGGCTTCTCTGGGGCTTGTTTCTGCACACTGATGCTGGTTTATCCTCAGAGTTTGGGTTGGATGCAGGTGGCTCCCAGTCACTCTTCACTGMCTGCCCCAAAGTGATGCCTCCTGCACCACAGAACCCGAGGAGATGCCTCTGCCTGCAGATCATCCAAATCAACACAAGCCAAAGCCCGTTGGCTCCATCAACAGCAGTACTGAGTCCTTGGCAGATAAYTTAAAGAAGAAGCAGCAACAAAATAAAAGCATGGGGCTTCTGTGCCAGCTGAGTCCAGAGAGCTGGTTGGAGGAGCTTCCTCAATGAGCTCTGCAGAGACAGATCACTCATGGTACTTCTCGCCTAACAGCCAAATATTCCTCCGGGTTTCTCTGGCTCCACCTCAATTCACTTTAATGTCGGCTGGGATRAACGAGAAGGGAATTTGGCCTTTGCTGTCAATTGCGTTTTTTAACTACAAAGTATCTTAAGGACACTAAGTAATGAGCTCACACTAAGGCCTGCGAGGGAAGTGAGGTGTTAGCACATTATCGTTTTAGGGGAGCCAAAGAGGCTAAAAGAATTGCCCAAGGCCAAAGACTATCAAAGCCTGACTATGTATGAGTTCTGAGCTCCTAAAGCTTTGTCCCGGTGGCAGAGTCTCACTTCATTCTCATCATGTCCTTACCCACAAATTTTGCATGAATGAAAGCACCTGGGTTTTTTGACATCYTTTACTTCCACTCCAAATGCAGCCTGATGCTTGCTGTAGCATCCTCCTTAACTGCAAGCAAGAGCTTGAAACTTGCCCATGATCAAAGGCTGCATTTTGACAGTTCAGGTGCAATTAAATGTATCAAGCAGGCTGCCTGCAGTTTATTATTAAATCTATGCTGAAGTGCTGGCAAAAAAACTAGAGCCACAGCACTTCCTTGCAGATAACAAAGTTAGGTATCTATATGGGTGCACTTGCAGACAGGAAATTGTTCTTGAGCCATTGGAGGCTTGGGCTCAGCCCAGCTGACACTGAATAGCCAGCCACTCCTACAGCTACGTATTTCATCATCACCTTGCTGAAAGAGAGCCAGGGGTAAGCATTCAACAAAAGCATTTCTTTAATCACGGACCAGATATAAGAGAGCAGACAGCTGCTGGCTTTAAAGCAATTTTGAATCAAGAACATTTGCTGTATCCTTGGTATTTACACTCAAAGGCGTCTCCTGGAGCCAATATCTGTCTGAGCATGGAAAAGCAAGATCACATTTGCTGTTGAAATCTGTTCTCTGGTGGATTAAAATCATAAATGTTTAATCCACTTCCAAAAAAAAAAAAAAATGGTGGAGGAACTTATATTAAGCAAGATGTCCAGTGGGATCCAGATAGAATGAATACCAGAAACCTCAAATATCTGTTAAGGTAGAGGAGAAAAGCAGTTGTTCTTTAATTTCCTCAGCTCCTGAAAAAAAGCACTCTTGGCTTCTATTCTTCTTTTGTAGGGGATCTTTAAACACATTCAATTACAAGAGAGAATTGATGACAASTCTGTGAATCCAGGCCAGTACTTCTGTGGGGTTTACAAGACATGCTTGGACACGGRGGTGACAGGTAAGGTTCCCTCTGAAAGAAAGGTTTCCCTGAAAGAAATATGWCAGTTGCTCCATGGTTGTCCTGTCCAGTGTTGTTTCTCATCAGGAAATAATAATTTGTACTCTCTCGTGAAAGTAATGAAAATCTTTTGTCTTTTGCTGTCACCTCTCTTCCTGCTGGATTGGGGGTGTCACAGCCACTACTGATGTACTGAGGCTAAAACTCAGTAACAAGCTCAAGTCAGATTTAAGGAAATGAGTCAATAAGCAGAACAGGAAGGAAACACACCAATTTAAGCCTAGAAAACCACATAATATGGGGGTTMATACATTTCTTTGTAATGTGAAACTGAGGGCATAAACTTTCAGGTGCAGTGGCTGTGACAGGCAAGTTCCCACTCTGTCTCAAGTAAAAACTTATTCAACAAAAAGATCAAATTGGCAATGAGGCAATTGCTTGTGATGAGGTAACACAAAGGTTAAAACGTGGTCGAAACAAAAACTGTTCTGAAGGGCTGGAGGAGAYAGGTGAAGGGAAGATGGCATCAGTACAGAAAGAGTGAAATGCCAATCCCRTGCATGGATTATGTGGCTAGAGGATCCTGTGCTGAAAGCTTTCCACCTGAAGGTATAAAAAGAGATTCGTGTGTCCTGGAAAGTTTGAAACACAAATTTGTGCTCAGCCCACTGCCCAAGTGGTGCAGTGCTGTCTGTAAATATTGGAACATAAATTGCCTGAATGGGCTTGCTGAAATGCTATCATGAGCAATGTGCTTGTCGGCWTTACTGCAGGGGAAAGCAAGCCAAATTAATGACAACTGCCAAAAAAGGAGAGCAAAAAAGGTATACTTTCCTCTGCGTGTCAGAAGCTGAATTTATGCCAGGCTCTGTCAGGATGTGAAAGAAAACGTGCTCAGAGGCTGCCGAGTCCCACAACAAGTCTTCATTTCCTGCTCTCGGTATTTTCCTCTTTATATTTATATTTGGCCATGTGTAAGGGACGGTGATAAGGATAGAGCCAGTATTTTGTGGAGCAAGGAGGAACGCAGGRCTGCTAGAAACATCTGGTAATTTGGATTTGGTGCCTTGAGGCCAATTCCTCTTCTTACTGTACCAGAACCAGCCATGGGAACTGAAGGAAACTTCACTGCACTTCGTGCTCCAGTGGTACCTTCCATGTAGGGGTTGAAGAAAGCTTGGAAGACTATAAACTAGTTTYTTAATGCACCAGAAAGTAGCTTTTATTCTCTCTGGTTTGCATACTGTGAAACTGGAGCACTGAGAAGCTGATTTTCAGAGTTTCTTRCTGCTCAGCACCTGCATGAAAGGTCAGCATTTCAGAAGCACTACGAGTGCTTGGGAGGAAGCAAGCTCTTTCTCATAACTTTGAACAACAGCCACCTCTTTGCTACATTTGCTAGTATGCAAATACTGGGCAAAGTCAGCACTGGTGTTGGCTACAGCAGAGTTTGCAATCTGGTTGCTGCACTCGATAGCACCTCTCGTTATCACTGTGGTTTTACCCTCCCTAATGACTTAATGCACTAGGAATAAACCAGCGACATGTAAACTGGCACATTTTTCAGCAAGCACAATCACCCAGGAAATTTGCATCATTTTCCTCCTTCTCTCCATTCTGCCCATCTTTCCCTAGGAAACTGATTCTTAATGGAGAGGATCATTGATGGTGCTGGCAAATGACTCAAATAAAGTATTATGGACAGAGATGTCTCCRAAGGCCAGCTTCTGGCACCCTATTGCTTGGGCAATGGGGTGAGCAGGAATTTGCATTTAAAGGCTTGGTCTGTGAATAAGAGACSTGGTTGCTCACATCAGTGTTTTGTCTCACGACATCTCTGGGCAGGGAAGAAGCAGTGTTTCTGTGACCCGCGATCATGCCATAATTATCCCAGGTGTAAATGAAGAGCTGGAGACACTGTCATTGAAATTGGGTCAGTGACAGCAAATTTCACCTGATGTTTCTGGTATTTATTTTAGAACCAGTAGCCCAAATTGAAGCACACAAACTCCTCTGTATTTATTGCATAAACATATATAAATTTTGGACAGCTGCAATACGGTGTGTACTCCTGCTGTTGTTTTGACAGTCTTAGCTCAGTGAAACTACTAATTGAACTTGCAGYGCTGAAAATAATACAGCCATATGTGTAACTGCAGTGTGTACTCCATAAATGAGATGGTGCCACCATAAACTGAGAAAATAATGCAGTTTTATAAAATTAGAGTGATGAATGTGCATTGGCCGGCATTCTACTGTGCAAGCCAAAGCTGCTACCAAACTGCTCCCTCAAAACCACGGGCTTTTAACAAGCTCTATAGGGTAGCAATTGCCTACTCTGTACTTTCATGTGCGGGATACAATGCTGGGGTCTTTTTTTTTTTTTTCACTTTCATCCAAATTTTTCTACTTTGGTGACATTTCTATTATGATGGTCGTCCACCAATGTAGGTGGGCTTTGCTTCAGTTTTGGAGAAAACCACCCATTCCGGGCCACAACCAGCTGCTGTGGGCCGGGAGCTCCCTGATGGAGGGAAGATGAGAAAGCAAAGTATGGCAATGGGGGATTTTGGTTTTGCTGYATTGTCCTTCTAAGGACAGAGAAAATCCTCAGTTTAGCGCCATGTCGCCATCACAGGCCCCCCTTCCCCCGCACACAGCTCCTCAAACAAAGGACAAGTGAGAGCAGGGGACAAACAAAGACCTAGGCCATCAAGGGCTGAGAGCAGAAAGACAAGGAACATGAATCCAGTCAAATGACACCCAAGTAAAGAGACAAAGGACCGSGAGTGAATCTTGATGACTCACAGAGGAGGGAGAGGATGAGGAGGCAAAGACCATGATTGCTATCAGCTCCTGGASCATCCCAGCCACATCCCAGGCTATCACATGGTGCCTGGAGGGAAGAAGCCAGGAGAGATGTTAAGGACTGGTTAGTGAGTGAAACACCTCTYTATGGTCACACGCAAGCCTGGCCGGGACTGCGGGGACATTATCTGGAGAAGACAAYGGTGATGAAACAGGTTAGTTGTGGGGTTTGTTTGTTTGTTTGTAATAATTTTTTTTTAAAATAAAACCGTCTGCAGCTGCTACAGTATTGCAGCATTAGAAGATGAAGGTTTAGCGCAATTAAATCTCTGGCCAGTGTGAGTACTCTGCTGGATRTTTCCTGAAAGAGGCACACTCGGGATAAGGGTAGTTAAGACATCAGCAGATACAGGGATTTGTCAGCTTCCAGATCCAGAGCAATCCCTGCAGGCGAGGGTGCATCACTGGGGGGTGACTGTCACTGTTCATCGATCTTGATAARCATGCAGAAACCTCTGTGGATAAGCAGCAGCCATGGCTCTTATCACTGGGGCCATAAACTGAGACTCTCCCTCTGATACTACTGTACAAAAAGCCCCCCCAAACCCCTACATCCCAGAAGTGATTAGCAGCATGTGAGAGATCTGTAGGGAGCACCGGTGAGTCCACATGCAGGGCCCCATGGCACAGCACACTGTTCTGGCCTAAGCTTACAGGTGGCAGAATGAAATGAGATAGTGCACTACGTGTACTCAGCAGAAAAAAAATCACACGACACAGACAGTCAGAATAACCTTGCTCTGTAAATATTCACCATTTTAAATTTCATTTTTTCCTGCTGTGGAACACCATTGCACCTCCTCTGCCTTGRAACAGCATTCACAAGAACCAACCCGCTGGTCAGGCTGTGTCAGGGCTTCAGCTGCAGACATGACTACACAGCATCAGCTCCAAAGAGAGGTTTGTCATGCTGCCATCAGCACTTTCTTGTTATAAGGGATGTCTGGACAGGTAGGACTTTGGCATTAGGCTCTGGCACGCAGCAACCTGCAACTGCAGCTTTTTCCAGAGCTCAAAAGCAATTCAATGCGAGGCAAGGATTGGCTGCACCGAGAGGAGCAGGACCCAGGCACCAGAGGTGGGCTCCTCCTCAGATTCGTAGCTTGGTCCTCCTTGCCCAGTTGAGCACTTCTGCCAAAAGCCACCTGGCAGTCTCCTGGAGCCACCATTGCACATCAGAGGAGTTTTCCTCATAAATTAAAGGATASAACAAGCTTGGCTGGGGCTGGATCTGGATGGAGCAGGATGCTGTTATTTATAAGATGGCAAGGATGAGGAAGGTGGTTACAGAGTTCAGGCCCAAGAATACACTTCACAGCAGCAGGAAAGGAATTAATGGGCCATGAGGTGGAAAGAATAAAAAAAAACTCCTAGCACTGACAACTATGCTTCCTGATCTAACTTTAATAAAACTACAATGAACAAGGTTGAAACTATCTGGGCCAAGAAGCGTTCTGTGGAGAGCAGCCCAATTTACCTAAGGCAGCTATCGAGTAGGAAAGGTGACATCCCAAGCAAGAAAAGGGTTTACTGATGTTGGTCTCTCTCATGATTCTGTTCAAGCATTGCCTGAAAGATGCTGATCCTGAGTTCAGAGCCTGCAGACCACTTGATTTTTTTCCACTTCTGATATAGTGCAGTAGACARTCTGTGTTTTCTCATGTGTCACTAGCACCAGTGGTGTAAAAATACATTCAGAGAAAGCAAAACATTTCTGACTTAAAATGGAATTGAGTTCTGCCACATATAGGCAAATCTTTGTTAAAGTTGGGAAGAAGATGATGAAAGAAAACCTTAGAGAAAAGAGTAAGAGAGAAGAAGCTTGGAGGTCTGCAAAGTATTGTGGAGTTACATCAGAATGGTTTTAAAAGAAGATCAAAAAATAGAAATAAGAGGAAATTAAGAAATGGAGAGGGGAAACTGGCAGGTAAGGAGAAAACCACAGTTTAGGCTTTAAAGGAAGAGAGACAAGAAGAGAACAACCCATGATAAAAACTAAAACCAGAAATGGTTGGAAGGGAGTTACAGYGTTAGAGGGAGAGCATGAAGAAAGCCACGTAGTATTAGGCCTAGCAAAATGTGTTTTATTTATTAATGGTTCTTCTGGATTATTTTTGCTGGCAGCTGCTGAGGGTCCCATTGCTGCACATTCCCCTCCCTCCATGGATGGAAGCCAAGCACTTCTGTTTGAGGATGATGAATGTGCAAAACAGTTTAAAGCTTCAACTTTAAACAAAGCACTCTCCAAAGCTCCCTTCTGCCTTGGGCAGCCAGCCCCAAGTCTCCCTGGTGGAAACCTGRCAGCTTCCATGAGCTCCTTTTGCAGGTTGGTCCATTATTAATGCTGAAATATAGATACTGGGATTGAAATAAATGAGAATCAGGCAAGCTTYCCCTGCAAAAAAGAGAGATGTAATTTACTCCCTCCTTGCATGTGCTGTGCTCATTCCTTGCAGACAGGTGGGCAGGGATGTCAGCTCTCCCAGATGTAGAGCAGATTCTGTGTGGAACCCTCCAAATCCCGTTGTAGTCAATGGAAACTCCACCACTCACTTTAATGGGACTTGGTGTGGCCCTGCAAATCTCACAGCCCTGAAAGTCACACCCACCTGCACCCAGTGGCCTCTTCAGAGAATCTSGAAAAATTGGTAATGTTGTGAAGCTGTAAAACAGCCTAATCCTTTTAATTCTTTTCCTGAGTAAGGGAAAGTGTTTTCCAAACCTAAAAAGAGTRCTGAAAAGCAAAGCCTTTCTCACAGGTAATTTTTATTCAGCCCAAACAGTGACATGGTAAATTTTTCAAAAGCTTTAAGGGTGTAAGTCCCATCTGACTTCAGAAATAAGACTTAAGCAGTTTTCTGCCCTTCAGCCACATCTCTAAGGAGGTCTGTACTCCTTTAAGGAAGGTATGAAAATAGGGTTCTGAACACCTCTTCTTAAATCAGAGGTATGTGTAAGAGCTGCCATGTTACAGGACTGACATGAGACATAGATTTAAACAAGCCTTGCAGCCCACAGGTCTGAACTGGGAACTCAGCACTTATTTTCTGGCAGCAATCTTAYGTGAGACACAAGCAGTGCTGTTCTAGAAAACATGACCATGCTTGACTGGAGCTCTAGAAAAGTGAAGAGTGAGTACTAATGAGATTGATCTCTGAACTTAATAAGAAGCGTCTTCTTTCAAACCATAAGTAAGTTGTTTGAAATAACATCTACTAGCTGAGTGAGGCTGGGAGAAGACAGTTTTGAAGCTCTACCACTGCAGAAATTCCCGCAGAATCATCTTGGATTTGGCAGGGCAGGAGGCAGGAGCCCTTGTGGACCYTGAGCAGCAACTGCAGTCCCCCAGACTCTGGACATGCTGACATAGGATTGAATGTGTCTGCCTTGGCTGGTATGTCCTGAAAACATTTGCTTGCATAAATTAATTTCAAATTAGACACCACTGAAATTCCCYAAGATTCTCCCAGGTGTGTAAGGACTCCAGGATGAAGCCCTGAATGGAAGACTGCTGTGCAAGGTCATCATCAATCCGTGCAGTCGCCAGGCACCTCTGGCAGGGACAGCATTGTTCTTGATGTATTTACGGCTACCAGCAATGCCCTTCCCCCTGCCAGGCACAGACAGGATGCTTTCATTTTCAGAAGCCCCAATAAAACAAAAACTATGTTTACTTCATATATTCATGTACTTAACTAACCGGAGTGTCTACCCCAGGAAATCTGTGGGGTTTCTTAAAGAGCTCTGCTACTTAATTCATTGTAAATGGTGGAGAACCTGCAGCTGTAGTGTTAGTTATAAATGATGTMATTTTCAGGAAGTGTCAGGATGAAGTGCAGTCACTGCCATGCCAGCACCCAGCAGATAAATAACCCAGTGTGCTTGTTTTTCCATGTGTATTTCAGATTTGACTCTGAAATTCCAGGCCTTGGTTCTCATTCTGTTAACACTGTGTGAGTRAAGTTACTCAGCTGAGGATGCCTCAGAGTAGCTTGTCCTGCAGGTAAGAGCTGGAAAGATCAGCCAGTGGCTTGGAAATGTGTAAAGTAAACAAGTCAAGAAAACAAGTCTGCATAAACATAGATACTTGCCTACCTCACTTTATTTTCTCTGCTAAAGTACATGCTGGCAGACACAACGTCAGGATGATTGCTGGACTTTGTTGGACATGGGCTTGGTGTCTGCCTGGGGTAACCATGGAGTTTATAACACCAGTCACGGGGTGTAAAGCACCCTGAACCTGGTGATTGGTCCTAATGGTCCTAATGAAGTATATTTAAAGTGCTTACAYAGTGCAATTTCATTTTCTCAAGGCCTGTAGTGTGAACTGTGGACTCTTACTCCTAAGGATAATATATCTGGTACTTCTGCTAGGCTATAGAAAATAACCTTTCTTCTACTCAGTTTGCTTTAATTAATGCCAGAGTCGAGTTGCACCACTTTTTTTTTTTTTTTTTTTTAATAATAGATTTTGTAACTTGTTGACACCTTAATCCTTTGGGTTAACATTTTCTGTGCCAGATGAATACCTCAGTGTGATTCTGGAGGGATGTTTCTGGCTGTTCAGCTCTTTCTATGATATTTTTTCCCATGGAAGACATAACACCACTGAGTGCTTGAAACTAGATTTCCTAAATAACATTAATCACTGCCTGGTTGTGATTCCCCTTCCAAAATGCAAGAGCATTAAAAAAAAAACCAAAAAAACAAAAACAAACAAACAAAAAAAAGTGGTGCAATTCAACTCTGGCTCCTGTGAAAAATACCCACATTCAGCTAAATTACGATTCCTTGGAAAATCACAGTTTGCACACTCCTGGCAGAGGCTTCTAAGTGTGGCTGCTGATCTCTTTGATGTTTCAGTCTGTGGAGACTTGTGCCCTGGTCTATCTATGGCTGCAGGCACTGAGTGGGAGGCTTCTGGCAATGCTCTTCTTGGTGCCTCCTGCTACAGCCATGGGGACTYGTGCTCTGTGCCAGTGACCTCCTGGATCCCAATTAGGAAGAAGGGACCTGGCCTTTATTTGTGGAGTTGGCTTAAAGAGGTGGACTAAAGCAGCCTGCAGTGRAAGACCTTCTCGGCTTGGAGTAGGGAACGTACTTGGGCCTCACTGTAAGAAGCTGGGGTTGGAAACTGAGGCTGGAAACTGCTGGGATTAAATGTGGGTGACAGCTGGACAAGGAAAATGGGGGAGATGGTGCTGAAGAGTAGAAAGTGGCCTATCAGGGCTGGAGACCAGGAATGAGGGAACAGGGAGCCTGGGAYATGAAACTTGGATGGTGACATGGGGAAGATGACAGAGGGGGTTGGCATTGGGGAGCAGGAAGCTGGGATCCCATGCAACTGAAGGGAAGCCCAGGATGCTGTGAAAAGCAACATGCACTCATAATGGAAACGAGGTTATGTCAGAAGGATGTGCGCAGTCAGCCTTAATTTGGGTGTTTTCTAATTTTAAATGCTTATGTTTGCAACTCAATTTTCTTTTTAATTGAGCTTTTTGTCAGCAATAGGACTACCTGTATTTACTCTGTAGAGCTGGTGCCAAAGGGCTATCATGATGCTTTAGTATGCAAGTCCTGAACAGTGAAGTAGTTGTTGMACTTAGTAAATTATGATGAAATATCTTCATGCCATTTATTTGTGGTGCTGTTTGTATATGAGGATTGTAATTCTCTTAAAACTCATCTACTTCAGAGAAGAATGAATTAACACGGATGATGGAGGGGCTGTCTAACTAATGGACTTCCAATATGGTTAAAGCCCAGCAACAAATTCAGTGTTGCTTTGGATAACGGAAGACTTAAGGTTTTTAAAATAATGTGGCTTTGGTAATTGAAATTCACTGATATCACAGTGAAAATATTTTTCACATGTATGTTTACTGTTTTGTTATATATACAGTGAACTATTAAATATTAAGAAGATACAGCCATGACTCAGTACAGTAAAAAACAAAGATTTGATTCGTATAAGTGTATTGTCTACAGATTGCCTGGTGATGGGATAAGGGGAGAGAAAAGTGCAGCTCTGGAGATAATTGCCAGAGCTTATAAACARCCCCTCCCTTTGATTTCGTGACAGCTGCAGCAACAGAGACAATATCCAGGACTGTACAGAGAGCAACTGCAGTGGCAGCACCCCTGGTGTGTTTATCCAGCTCTCTGTACCAGCAGTAAATGTTCARCACGCAGCAGCAGCAGACAGCCCTGAGTGCCCGGCTGATGCTGCCCCTGCTCGGAGCAGGGGGAGGGACWGGAGCATCTGCAGAGCTCCCCTTCCACCTCGGCCCGCGCTGACACGGGTAACCCATCTCAGGCACACCCACACGTGCTGCCCAGAGGCAGGCAGTGACACCGTGCCAGAGGTGGGACCCTGCCTGGTGGGATACAGGGTGACTCACTGAGAGGAGTCTGGGCCATCGCTTTGAAGGAAGCACAGGGATGTGTCAGGAGATCCAGGTGGTCCCCAAGATTGGGAGCCTCAGGGGGCTCTTTGCACTGCCTATCTCCGGCCACTAAACTTCAGAGCAGGAAGCTTTTCCCCCTATCTTATCTGTGGAGGGAGATTAGCCCAGGCAGCAAGAAGGTGACTCAGAGTATGGATCTGAGCTCTSAATCACCTCCAGGGACATCTCCCCTTTGAATGTAAAACTGAAAGAGTAACTTCCCTACATTTTATACTTGCAGATGTCAAATCACSTGACACATCAATGCAGGATTGTTCAACCTGGAAAAGAGAAGGCTTCAGGATGACCTAGCCTTCCAGTRCCTGAAGGGAGCCGAAGGGTTTTTACAAGCACGTGTAGTTACAGGACAAGGGGGAGTTGATTCAAAGCAAAAGAGAGTAGGTTTAGATGGAAATTAGGAGGAAGTTCTTTGCTGTGAGGATGTTGAGGCACAGTAACAGGTTGCCCAGAGATGCTGTGGAAATCCTGGAAGTGTTCAAGGCCAGGCTGGATGGGGGTCTGAGAATCTGATTTAGTGAAAGGTGTCCCAGCCCGTGGCAGGTGGGGTTTGGACAAGATGATCTTTAAAGTCCCTTCCAACCCAAAATGTTTCATGGTTCTATGATTCTATGATTCATTATTAAGGTTATAGTGGATAGATAAGCATTTATAAACTATTGCTATCTGGAGAAAATGATTGATCATATTTCTGTACCCAACCCAAGGGCAAAAAGTGGCCTGAATGGTGCACAGGTGAATAGAGAATTTGTTGCTCTCTTAAAGGTAGGCACATTGACCATCTTCTCCTGCTTGAAGCCTTTAATCTTAATGAAGGGGTGAAGGCTCTCCTATTAACTTTCGGGTGGAGTTTTCTTCTTTTTCGAAGGAGACTGTGGTTGCACAGCAATTTATTAAATTGAGTTACCACAAATATGCATCCTTTTTACGTGCCTGTTTTCAGGTTAGCGACCTGTAAAAATACTCACTCTGCTGAATCTTTTAAAGCATGCAATAAACCAGAGTTTTATGGAAGAGAACAAGGGAATGTGTATGAGCCTGTCAGATTTCAATGAGCCAAAATGTTCATCGTAATTTTATCACAGGGTATCAATATGAGAAGTGACAATTACCTGTGATCAGCGGAGCTCGAAGCTGTTTCCACCAATAGACGCTTTTTTAATCACTATGGGCTGCACTTTTGTCTGACAGTTTTAGGCAACAGCCTCCTGCCAAGCTTTTGTGCAAGGTGTGGGATTTGACAGGCCCTGACTCAGTAGCAATTTTAATGGTCAATGTAATTTTCCCCCCTTAGTCCCAGAGCTCTGAGATCATAGGAGTCTTAATTTTTTTTCCACTGAAAGATGTTACCTGAGCAGGGGATATTATGAAATTTGGTGAGGTACTGCTGTCTCACGCATGTGTGCTCACTGGCTGCTGGATGGACTGAAGGGAAAAGCACTGAACTCCCCCTGCCTCCTGCTTGGGGAGGGTTCAAAGAAGCTTCTTTACCTCATTCCCCCAAAATAGATTTCTTTGCCCCATTAATGATTTAATAAAACAACAGCAAAAAATAGGGACATTACTATCTGATTTCTTCTCTGACAGCTAGGCCAACTGTTTCAAAAGTAGCTGAAAGAAAACAGGRAGATAGAAGGATACACAGTTAGGTGATCTAAACTTTGTTTCTCCAGGAAACTGGGCTAAAAAGAGTTCCTAGGATTTTTAATAACAGAATAAACATTGGAAATATGATTTAAGCCTCCAGTGTTGACTCAGAAATGAAAATGAATGGGTCCCCCATGTGCTGATTATTTTTAAAATGCTCACAAGCTCCCATAAAACCATTCGGTTTTATGATTATTTGGTGACTTGTTCCTGGAACTGAAAGTTTGACACTGAGGTCTTATATTGTGTAATAGAGGYCCCTTAGGTGATCATAATGGAGAAACCATGAGTTAGCTACCTTTGT
Organism: Alauda arvensis; assembly: GCA_902810485.1. Taxonomy (NCBI): domain Eukaryota; kingdom Metazoa; phylum Chordata; class Aves; order Passeriformes; family Alaudidae; genus Alauda; species Alauda arvensis. The sequence goes on from CADDXX010000057.1 coordinate 2,196,495, forward strand.
TATATSCCAGTGCTACCCCAGCACTTGCAGGGATTGCTCCTATTATTCCTGTGAATGCTGTGTGTTCCCACCTCTCCAGTACTGGGTATGCTTGAGAGTGTGTGTCTGACAGTTTGTTCTCATTGACTGTTACATATGATGCACTTATAAAAATTGTTAGAAGAACCCAGAAGGGGGAAAAAAAAAAAAAGGTCCCCAGACTGGTGAGAGAATAGCAAAGGGCAGAAGAGCACAGCTGCCTTTGCATGGCACAGTGCAGGGGCATCCTTTCCTCTGTCTCTTGATGCCTCTGGCACTGGATGAGCCCTTTTGATCCTTTTTATTCAGGTAAGAACTGTAAAGGCCAATACCAAAGAACTTGCTGCCTTTTACAAATCTGTCTTCTAGTGAAAAGTTTTATCGAAATAAACCATGTGAAGCAATCTGAAGATGAAATCTATTTATCTTTCTTTTTTTCTTCCCAAGTCTATTGCTGTGAWCTTTTCAAGATTTCCTCCCCAGAGACTTACAGACTCTTCTCTYACCAGGTGCAGCCTGGGGGATGATGATGGCAATCCAGGGATCCTCCTGGGAGTAATTACCTTTTCCAGTTCCCCTCATCTGCTGCATCTCTCTGGTAGCACTTCTGCCAGGAGCTGTGCACGTCATCCATTCAGCAGAGGGAGTCAGATGCCAAAATCTGCAGTAGCCCCTCCAGACCAGGACCTYGTATTTGCATGTGGGATCTGAAACACTCGATTCTTTGCTGTCTGCTTGACCTGGATGGAGGTGTATGGGGTGAAATGGTCTCAGCTGAGCTGGCTAAACTCAGCTGTAACGATACAATCACGGCAGCAACAACAGCAATCAGAGTCATTGTGTAAATGCTCTTCAACACTGCACTGYGAGATCCATCTCGGCAAGTGTGTGATCTTTTTTTCCTACATCTGTGGAGCCCCCCTGCCTTACTGGTGGTCATTTGCAGCAGGGCAGACCAGTGCAGAGTTGGAGGAACATTTGATTCCATTTTTAAATGCATTTTACTCCCTTGAGTCCATGGAGATCTGGTACCATAGCACTGCCTGTAGGCACCAGATGCCACTTGTTTTCTGAGGAAGAAAGGGGAAAATGACCTAGGGAAGGGTAGGGACTTGGTGCACAGAGGCRTGTAAGGAATTGTGCCTCCCAAACCTGGTTTGTCTCTTCAAAGACAGGATGTTACACAGATGTTTGATGTGAATTTGGCATAAGCATCTTCTTCAATTGTAAAAACAACTGCACAGCCCCCTTCTCCAGCATCTCAAAGGCTTTTTCTGAACAAAATCTGTAGAACCTTGAGTGGCCAGGATGGGAAGGTGAGGGTCACAGCAGGTGCCACGGGCCACAGCCCATACCCGAGAGCAGAGGGAAGGATGGCAGGAGGCCCCTGTTCCTTTAAGGGACGCCTCAGAAGAAGCAGTTCGGATGTTTGCTCTTCAGATTACTCAGCTGGGCAACGCGGGGGGGAAGGGGAGACCGGCAAAATAGTTCACAGTCCTTCCAGCTGATCAACAGAGAAGCGAAAGTCAGCTGCATGTGCTAAAATGATGCCTGTGGTGTAAAATACATCGTGAGAGGTCAGAGATGGTAGTGACTAATACTTCAGAGACAGACATGAAGGGGGAACCAGACTCAAACTGATGGCTGAAATTTGACCTATTTGACTTCTCCTGTGTTATCTCAATTATTTCATTAGGAAGTTTTGAATCAAGAAGCACTGTGGGATGCAAAAAGCTCCTTCAAACGTTCATTGTGAGAATGGTAATTGAGTTTTAAATATTTATAGCAGAACCTGGAGTTGTACTAGTGAATGCATTATAGACTCTCCCTAGTGGTAAGCCTGGTTTGCTGGAGACCTTGCACTGCAAACAGCCCCAGTACAGTGAAGAAGGGGGAAAGGAATTTTATTTTCTGAAAATTATTTATTTAGCTGATTATAGAGGGCTTACTCCTTCCTAGGCAACACTTTCAGCATGGAGCCATAGGATATGGGAAGGAGAAGGGTGTTCTAAACAAACCTGGCACCTGGATAACCTGCAGGTCTGTGTTCACACCACTTGCAACTGTTGGCCCCCAAAAAACACTGGATCTGCAAAAAGAYGAGGCAACGAGGAGTAAAAGACTCCTGTCTACTGTTGTTGCCATTTGTAGCTCTGGCCGCTTGGCATTACTGATCCCATGTGAGACGCTAGGAGGTACATATGCATTTTTTTCTTTTACTGCTGATGGAAATAGGATTGTTTTCTCTGCAGGGAGAGCAGAAACGAGCCTTTAGTCCTGTGCTCTGTTGCCGGCATAGGCCTTGGTGCAATGAATAAAAACGAGGCCTTATTCCCTCGCCTGGTCCTGGGTCTGCTGTGGTAAGACAACACACCACACGAGCATATTACTTTATTGCGYGCTACTAATACAGCTCTGAGCCTCCAGCTGAGATTGCCGGTGCTCAAGGCACTCGAGCCGGAGAGTGCCCTGCACGGTGTCCCAGACCCCGCGTTCCCCGCGGGAGCAGCTCCGGGGGTGCGCGGGGCAGGCGCCGCTCTGTCCCGCCGGGAACGCGCTCAGGTGCGCCTGTCCCTCACCTCGGGCCAGGTGGCACAACAAGCTGCAGCTTAAAGCTGCAGAGCCCTTTCTCAGCCC
>CADDXX010000057.1:2199908-2220185 GCA_902810485.1 Alauda arvensis
CCGAGGTTACTTCGAAACCCGGCGGGGTCGCGCCTGCATCGCACCAGCGCTGCTCTGAGCTGAGGAGGGTTATCCGTGTGCTTTGCGAGCAAGTACATCCAGATAACTTAGAGACGGGGTTTGGTGGGGTCCTTTGTTCCAGCGGGAGGTTCGGTGGTGCTTTTGCGGTGGTTATTATTTTTTTTTTTTGGTTGATTCCCCTTCCTTATGCCGGCAGTTAGCGGAGAAGATACGCGGGAACTCGGGTGCTGTCATTAAGTGCCAGACATCTCGCCGGGCTTTTAGAAAAAGGCTTTAATTATTTTTTTAGCCAGCCTGGAGGAGAGACGTGAAGCCCCCTGCCCAGGTAGGATCCCCGCTGTACGGGGCGGCAGCGCTCCGAGTTCCTCACGGCGTTTGATGCCGACCCAGCTGAGGTCGAGCTGCCAAAAATGTGATTTACGGACTGTGCCGACATCCGTCACCCAAGCGCTTTGTTCCCAYACGCCGTCCGGTGGAGGGACTTCTCCGGGAGCAGCTCTGCCTCTCCTGAAATGTGGAKACACTTAGGATATGTGCACCAGGGTGCCAGCCGGTGAGGCGTTACGAGTGTGTGTTTGTGTAATAGGTTTCTTACAAACAAACAAACAAACAAAAAAAAAGCGAACAGGCGTTTGATAAGGTCCCATTAATTGAACTGTAAACATAGTAATTCCTCTGCGCTTGTTTGCTCACTGTAACTCTTCCTCCTCATCGATATGGCCCATGGTTTGTTTTTGTTTGCTGTTTATTTTTGTTTTCAACTAGGACGTTTTAGCGAGCTTTAGACACAGGTTTACTTAGATTTTTTGTGTCTGATTTAGGCTTTTKGGAATTATATGTGGCCTTTCAACTTAGGATGAGCACGAAGGTTCTGGTGTCAGCCTTTCTGTACCGCAGGCCTTTTTGCAGTGCCCAGCGAGTCTGCACTAATGTAGAGCCTATAGGATGACAACAATAGCAATCTAGGGAAAAACACCCTTCTGCTGAAAACTCTGTTCTTGGCTATGTATGTGTGGCTGGATTTCAGCTTCTTACCAGTTGCATGAAAGGTAAAAGTAGTCCCGGCTGAGGAGTGCAAAGCTGGGACAGCCTTGTGCTGTTGCTGGCGGTGGCACTGRTGGCACTGGTGTGCCCATGGCTGTCGGGATGGGGCTCTGTGGAAAATTCCCACTRTGCACAAGCTGGCAGTACAGTTAAAAAGCCCAAGCTTCTGGCTCAAAACTGTGAGGTCTCTCAGAGGGTTTGGACAGCTGGCCAGTTATGTGAAGACAAATGAAAATGATACCTTTTTTGCTGCTTTTCTGGGGGGAAGAAAGTTGTTCAGACCACACCTAAAAGAAGTTTTATATGYATGTTGTGAAGTGTTCTTGGGAGTATTGGACACTGCTGTGAGATATCCAGATTAGAAATGGAGGACAATAAATATTATGTTGGCTTTAATATAGTGTGTTTATATTATACACAGAAATGCAAGAACTCAGAATGAGCCTTTCATCCAAAGACCTGCTGTGGCTTAGCAGAGTGCCCAGGGAATGGGCAAGTAGATCCTTTGGGGTGCTGGTCARCCTTCCCTGAGGGACTCACTTGGTTCTTCAACTTTGCCAAAATCAGTGGATATGTTTTTGTCATACCTGTTCTTGGCTTCAGTTCGGAGTTCTCACCTTGACCCCTCGATGAACTAGATCAGAACTCCATCAACTGCAGTCCAAGGAGGCTTCAGCACGGCTTTAATTTCAGTCATGTGAGTTGCCCCAGTGAAATTAGAGGGATACTTGAAAGCATGCTTGCATATGGAGATTTCAAGCTCARGGCTGCCTCTCATAAGCTTTCCAGGGTGTGAACTGCACATGGCWTTTCCTTGCATGGGGCTGAGAACAAAAGACATACCATGTTTGGCTTCCCTCCAGAACAGCTGCCCGTACTTGGGACCAGTACCGGCAGAGTAGGAGCGGTGGTGCTTCTCTGCTGGAGTTTTATGGAGCATTAGTTTGTGCTTGGGGCTTGAAGTCTTGCTGGAAGCTAATGAAGCTTATACTCCTAAATGCTCAAGCCATCCTTTTGAACAGAATTTAGTTTTCTAAGTCAGTGAAGTATTTTTCAGGCTGTGACCTCAGTCAGTTGATGGGGTGTGGAGGATACAGGTCTAGTGGTATGAATGGATCTAGGTGACGTCCTGTTCAGTTGACATGACTCTGCCAAAGACCGTGATTTGTGGTTCTGACCACGTGGCTGTTGACTTTGGGACTTGGCCTAGGGCTCCAGCCTTTTTAAGAAGAGTGTTCTTACATTGCCGTTTGTATACCTGTGTTTGTCAGCCAATTCTGCAGCCCCCTTCCGTACACCAAGAAGATACTCAGGCCAGTAATGTCACTGACTTGAGTGTGGTTATTCAGCTGAGTAAATGGTGTGCAATGCAAGTTCAAAGCAGCAGATTTTGGGTGTGAGTGCTCTTTTTGTGGTGGTTCTTTTTTTTATTTTTTGGGTTGATTTCCCTTCGGGAAACTAACTTCCCGAGCCTGGGATCTTGGCATGTCTTAAATTTTCTCCTGTTCTTATGCTTTGCCTCTTTGCGGTGGGTGGGTGGGCTGGAAGTCAGAGGGAAGGCTGGGCTTTCCTCCCCTTACAGAAAGCAGCTCTTCAGAGAAATTCCACAGCTGTTTCTGAGTCTGTCTGGAGTTGCCTTCTGGCTTTGTCGCTGCTGTTTCCTCCTGCTGTGCTGTGCTCTGCGAAGGGAGCAGAGGAGTCTCTGGAAGTGATGCAGTTCTGTAGCATGATCTGTCTCAGAATGGGGTTAGAGGAAACCCTCCCAGCCCTCATCAGTGCAGCCTCTCCGTGGGTYCTGGACTGGCCAGGGCTCAGCATTTGCTGGTCTGACTGCAGCAGAGCTGCCCCCTGCCTCACAGGCAGCGATGGTGGCCAAGCACCAACAGCATGGGTTAAGGGATGCTGGGGGTGGCAAGGAGRAGAATGCTGAGGTCTCTGGGATGAATTAATTTCCAGGGTTGTGAAGGAGAGCTGCTTTTACACTCAGGTCTGAGTAACTGAGTCCTTCAGCCCTGACAAAGCATTTCACTGCTTTCAGATGCAAATCCTCTTGCCCTGTTTTTCTGCTGCAGAAATTACCCCTTCAAAGCAACCCCCAGATGTAAATGTTTGAAATTTGCCCCTTCCTGCTCCAGATGTGTAACATCTGGGTAGTTACAGAGCTGAGCTGCATTGTGTGCTATGCAGCTCACAGGCTGGATTGAGCAAGGATTTGTTTTTTGGGATGTAGCAGAACATGGGAACACCACTAATCAAACATCATAGTTTTCATCTGGTTTTATTTTATTTCATTTTAACTTAGTTTCCCCAGGAAATGAGTGCTGTTTATCTCCTGTTTGGCCAGTTTCAACCAGATTGCACCAATGGTTGACAGTCTGGAAGATCACTAATTCCCCATTTGCGTTTGTTAAGAGTTGTGGGTGGCTACGAAGTCTTTGAAGCAGTGCTCTCTCTGATGAAAACTAGACTGCTTACAGCTATTCCCTGTTCTGCCTGGTGGCGGCTGCCCAGGGCACAGCATGTGTGGTGGTCAAGCATGCAGCACCTCTGCAGCCCTGGCCACTTAGTAGGGTGTGTGTGGCATCCAGGACAGGGCTGGATGCGAGGCAGCATTTTGAAGGGAGCTGCAGGGGCAGGAGATCGGAAGTCACAAACGTCCCACAGATGAGTCCTGTTTGTTACTCTTTCTTGCAGCATGGCTACCCTTTGGTTTGTCAAGCTAAAGCCACCTGAGATTTAGGAAGGCTTGTGGGCTGGGCACAGCTTGGACAAGCCTGCTTTCTCTGACCTCACCTTGGGAGGTGAGTGTTGGAGCAGATGGGAACATGCACGCTGGGCAGGCCCTCACTGCTGATGATAAATGGTATTGGAGAGGTGCGTGCATGGGTAAACTGGCACTTGTGCAGTAGCAGTGTGATAATCTGGCTGCTCACTGGCGCCATCCTGTTGAATTCAGTGATAATTTGACTGAATTATCTACTGCTAACATTCAGTGTTGTATGTTTCTCCCGAAGTAGTTTCTGTGAGTTAGTGCTGGCTTGGATTCCATGCAGCCCTCTCCCAAGAGTTACTTTGGGTAGGTGTTCACTTGGGCTGAGGTGCTGCTGTAATATGTCAGGGACATGCTTGTGTGTTGCTCAGCATCCCAGTATAGGTGCAGCTGGTTTGGCATGGCTGTCTTGAGGGGTCTGCCTCTGAAATCTGGACACCACTGTACTGAGAAAAGCAGACTTACCCTCACYCAGGCTGTGTCTGTGCTAGACAGTATAGCTGTTCTGGATGTGGTGAGCACATTTCTTCCAGACTTGGACTGAAGGAAARGACAAGCATTGACAGTAGAAATAGGAATATCAGAGGAGGTGTTGAGCATTTATGGGATGTGCCTGCAATTCCTCAACCAGTGTGCATTTTGATACCCTTTGTGTTGCTGCTGATTGTCAGACAATGCATACCTGTTGTCATGGGGCATAGAGCATGGCCCTCAGAGRTCATGTGTCAGGCTCTAATGTCAAAATATTATGTGACACCTTAGAGGGCCAAGGTAAATCTCAAACACCCATACAGATMTAGGTAAAACCAGATGCTGCTGTCAAGGTGAGGTGAAGAGARGAACTGTACAGCTGGTCCCCATCACAGTTTACAGTGGATGTGGAGCACCAAGTCATGCCAGAAAGGCAAAATACTATTCCCTTACCCCATAMAGAAACTCTGCCTGGGCATCTCTGGCATCCAAGYGTAATTCTCTRCGCTGTTAGGGATATGACACTTAGTGAAGCAGAACATCTCTTGCTTCYCTTCTTTTCCCCTCCATGGACACCATCTCTGACCAGTGGTAGCTTGGCATGGTAGGTGATTGTGATAACAGTGGACTTTCCTCCCCTTACAGAATCTGTCATCTGTGTAAGAATGGACTCTTGGGCTTGGACAAGACATTGCAGGTCCCTCCTCTGAAGCTGCCAGCCACCCAAGCTTCTGTGTCAGAAATCTTGAAGCAGGCAGACGTGGGGTAAAACATGGCTGTGGTATTATCTTTGCCTTTTYTCATTAGATGTATTGTGCTACCTGTATAAATTTAGGGGTGGTGCAGTGCTTTCTCTGTTAGCTTTTAAACTGGACTGAGCAGGTTGCATGCCAAGAGGGGAAGGATTGCAATGTTTCCATTACCATAGTGGACTTTTCCATGGTGGAGCTTTTCCAAAAGATGTGCACCGAGAAGAGCTGGTATGACCCGAGTGTCTGGGACACTGCAGGCTCTGAGTGATTGCACCTCAGGGACTTGATAGCTCCAGGTTTTGCAAGCTCTGCTCTCTAGGGATGGGGAAAGATAGAATTGAAACTTGCTTTGTTAGGTGCACAAGATCATGCAAAGCTTGTGGTAGTAGCTGCCAGCACCCCGCAGACAAGGTAAAAGTACTACTTAAAAGAAAGGCTGGGCGTGTGTTTGCAATTGGGGACACACAAAGGCAAGTAAGRCTTTTTAAAAAGCATGAAGCATGCACAGGGAGCATGCTGTCAGACGCATTGCCTCTTGCCAGCTAATATCTGCAAATAAAACAAGTTAGGTTGTTGCTATTGCAGCTGCTTTCCCTCACAGAGCAGCGGTGACCCAGACGCTGAGCAACGTGTTGGCAGTTGGCCTGAAGTTAGAGGTGTGCAGGGTAATTTACTTAAAAGACCCAACATAACAATTATCATCCAGGATGAACACATAGAACTGTAATGTTTGCTTGCCAGTTGTGTTTTCTATGATGCTCTCCGTGAAGTTGCATCTACCAACAAACACAGAAACACAGTCTGGAGATGATGGGCTTCTTCCCTGACCTGCAGGTAGGAGCAATGATTACACTTAAAGAAGTTTTATTGTGCAGATAGGAGTTATTCAGTGGCTTGGGCAGAAGGCTGTTAGTTGGGGTCATTTGGGATCCAGGCCTTGGGAGCTATCCTTCTGACCTTTGGTAAAGTACATCAGCTGCTCAGTGCCTCTGTTCATAAAATCTTATTTGTGACAATCAGTTTCAGAGTAGGTGATTGATATTGGTCTTGGTTTCTTCCTCTGAAACAACCCCAAAATCCCCAAATGTTTGTGCATGGAATTGAAGCATAAAAGCTCCCTTTTTTCTCCCTGCTCTTTACCTCAGATAAAGGTGGAAGAAAGGGAGTTGTTCACAGCCATCTGCTGRAGTTATCCATCATGTTGGGAGCAGAGGCTGCTGGTTATTCCACATGTTATTAATGATGAAAAGATATAAGCATATGATCACATAATTGTGTTGCATTTCAATTGCTTACAGAATAATGACATCAGGAGAACAATGGGGTTGCAAAATCAGGCAGACAAAAGCAATGAAGTTCCAGGACTAATGTTGCAGAACTCCCCTTTGCATCTGCATTATGATACAATCTTTAATTCTGTAATTGCATCATTTTTTCTCTTTCACAGAGTCCCTTTTTCACTGGATAGGTAATTGCTGCATAATTCATTTTCTCTTCCCCACATTTACTTTCTCTGTGTGTCTGTACATCTGTTTATTTTACACCCTACCCAGATCTTGATCTGAACAATTGCTAATTCCTTCCTGGAGGGSTTTCTCAGGTGAGGAAGTTATTCTTGCAGCGTATCAGGTGCAGGCACTGTCTTTGTTTTCATAGTTGAGGAATGAAGTGAAAGAGCAAATCCATCTCAGGTGATTGAAACACCTTCAATTTTGGCTGTGTCAAAGAGGTACTTGGGTATGATTCTATTTTTCACTCATCCCTGTGTACCTGGCACGATGTAGCAGTTCATCTGCTGGAAGCACAAGGATAGCTGACCTCACCTGCTGGTATCTGTAGATTAGCCCTAAATGCCTTGACTTTAGGGTGGAACTGCCCCACCAGGGGTCACCTGAAGAGAAAACTGGTTTCAGAGACTTGCTGAGCTTCTTAAAAGGTTGAGTGTGGAGCCAAGAAGGAGGTAATTCCTGCCTGCAGGTGGTATGTCCAACTTCCTCAAGCAAGGTGGTTGTCTCTCTTCCTGCATTGCTWTGTTCACTGATGTTTCTGACCTTCACTGGGTGAGGCAGGGTTTGAGGGACAGCTGTTGCTTTTATCACACAACTGTACTGCCTTTTTTAAAAAACGCAGTTGATTTCCAGAGCTTAAATAGTTTGTGAGCATTGAACTGGGAACAGACTCAGTGCAGATATATGCAGAGGCTGGGTTAAGGTTGGATGGGCAATCTTCATTATGATACCCCCGAATTTTGAAGTGATCAAGTTTGCAGTCTTTGTATTAAAACAGTAACATAGGTTAAAATATGATTTTATGACTGTACAAAGGGAAAAGCAGGAGATAAATAAAAATTAGGCCTTGTCATATGAATCTGCAGTGGCCYGAGTCATCCAGAGAGCACAGACCCTCTGGATGTAGCATTAATTTCTAACCCATGAGGTAAGGGCCTGGTGAGGAAGCACTGTRTGGCTATGGATGGTGGTCAGTGGCTGGAGTGGGATGATATGCTCAGCAGGTTGTCTGGTGCTGTACTGGGGGGCTTTGCAGCCCAGAGTCTGGATATCCTGGAGATCCCAGTTAAGGATGGGGTAGGAAGAATTTGGATGCTTCGCAAGTCCTCTCTCACTTGCTGGTGTCTGTTCTGCTCTTCACTATGTGACAGCCTTGTCTTCCCCTTCAACTGGCCCTCCCCAGTCCTCCCTCCTTTCCCCCTCTGTTTCTATGTTCCCCAACAAATGTCATCTGCTTCTCTCCATGTTCTCAGGTACCTCCTTTACTTTCTAGTGCCACTTGTCATTTTCCAGAGGTCCCAGATAGCCTGGTAGGGTTAGGTACAATCTTGATTCCAGTGTAGATCCATAATTTTTGCTTGTTCAAAYTGTAGGTGAAGGCCAGACCAATGCTTTTGAAGCATTTTAGAGGGTTCAGCTTCCTTACTTTTAGACCAGAGCCATTACCATGGGATACTTTGAGATCAAGCAATGGGGAAATGGCTGCTTTAGGCCAACTCTATTTATACCTTATATCTAAAGAATATGCTGTGTTCCACTCTGCACCTCAGTGTTTTGTTGTATGCAGTCTTGCTTGACACCTACCTTCTGTGGGGTTGAATGTGATACTGAAATTGCAACAGTTTGTAGTGAGGAASACCAGTTGCTTGTGCTTTTTTTATTTTCTGAAAATAATTAGTAACCTGCAAGAAAGAGTGTGCAGGGTCTAGAGGCTGAGTTTCCAGCTGAAATGCAAGTTGGTGAACTTGGCCACTTTCCAGAAAAGTGATGTCTGTTGTTCCAGCAAGTCATTAGATGTCTGCACTTCTGTATTCTGACCAATTTACAGTGAGYTTCTTCCTACATCTTCATTCAGGGAAGGGATGTGGTTAATACCGACCTCACACAGCAGTGAGAGAGGACAAAGTAGACAATTTCTGATTATGTTCAAATGAGCATAGCAACAGCCTTTCTTTATGTACTTTAAGATTTTTTATTTCATTTTGCTAGATGARGAAAAGTGTGTGTACCAGCAAAGAAAATATGCTTGCCAGCAAATCTGGTCTTGGAACAGACCAGGCTGACCTGCAGTGAAACAGTATGGATGATAATAATTTAAAAGTCAGACTTGTGTTCTTGGGAGTTAGTGATACAAATCATGGTCATRATCACTATAAACCATGTCAAACTAGATTAGTAAAATAATGTCAGAATGTCTTAAAAAGTTTCAGATGACTCAAAGGATTGTGCACCTATACAAAATAATTAATAAGCCAGATGCTTAAAACCGGCACCAACCGGTTTTTCTCCTTGCTTTGCCACTGTGTGCAAGTCCAAGAGCCAGAATTTGATTACTGAACTTCCTGTGTTTAAAGAGAGACAATTAACAGGAACATGGGACTGGTCTTCAGCTCTTATCTGAAAGTTCTTCGGATTCCAAGGACTTTGTCAATCCTGTGGAAGGTTACTGGGAGAAATAGCTTGTATCAATGGAGACATCTACACATCTTTAAGAGGTGGGGGACAGGTTTTGTGGTGGGGAGGAAAGTAAACAGCAAAAAACACTGCACACTGCTGGCCTAGACATACCCAGCCTGGAAGGTGGTGGTGAGCCTGTGTGCCTAGAATTTGGTCTGAGCTTGGATAGGCTTCACTTAATCACTCATAGAACCTTGTTCTCTCTATTTTGTGAGTGTGGTTTTCTTTTGAAGTAAACATSTTTAGGCAGACTTTCAAGCACTGTAATATACTACAGCTCTCCTGGGTAAGAAGCAGCTGCTCTGTGGGATGGCCCCCATGTTAGGTGTGCCTTGCTGGTCTCTCTCTACCCCTGGTTTGCCTCCCTCCTCTCCTCTTCCTCACAGCATCTGTGATCAGATGCTGAGAGGCAGGGACAGGGCTTGGAAAAAGCTGGCTCAGCAGAGGAGGTGGAGAGCCAGCTGATGCCACTATTAATGTTCTTTCAAAATTGATGGATGAGACGATTACAAAATTGCAGAGGGAAGTGGAAGGTAACAGAATTCATGTTTTAATTGTATTCTGGATTGTTTTCAGCAGCCAGTTTCTGAGGTGCAGGACAGATCAAGCATTTTTGTGAGGATGTTGATGTGGACTGCACGCTGTACTGTTTTTAAAGAAAGAAAAAGATTGGGCCAGTCTGTTTTCCACACTCTGCTGCTCTCAGTCTTCTTCCCTTGTCCTTTGTGATAGTATGCCGTGTCTAGACAGAAAATCACATCTGAAATGCTGTCCTGATGCAGCTAAGAGAAAAAAGAGGCTCTTGCAAGCACCTRTGGTGTCAAGGTGCTCAAGCTTGTAAGGGGTACCTAGGTTCTGGACTTGTAATTTCCTCTGTGTGCCCTTCATTCCCATGGAAAGGAGTGAAGATGATGGAGCTGTCTGGCTTGTGGGTGACCAGCAGTGCTGGCCTTTAACCTGAGGGAGATTCTTTCAGCTGATGAAGCCCTCCTGCTCAGTCTGCAAGTAGCAGTTGTGTGCTCCATGAGGTCTTCTTCTGAACAGCTGTTTTGCTTGAATATGCTTCATCCAGGTTTGGACCAAAACACTCTCTGCTAGTTTTGTTTTCCTTCAGTCTTAAATACACCARTTTTCGTTGTAGTAGTTTTCCTAGCTTTTCTTTCCTCTGTGACTGAGAACTTCTCCCTACAGGCTCCTTAATTCAAACATAACTTGCCATAATTCTGCATGTTTTGAAAAAGTACTTGTGCAAGTGGTTAGGAGAAGAAAGCCTTTTTGCTTGGCTCTTCCTGCTTTCTCCCAAGTCAGGAGCTGAGAACGGGACACTTTTCTGGAGTGGCCTCTTTATTAAATTGAAGTCCCTATCTCAAAGTCCTGGCATCTTCATCAAACAAGCATTCTTTTCCATCAGCTGTAGGTGGAGTTGCATAAGAGAAGGTATCCTCTGGGTCTTGGAGTGCTGCTCCATTTCTGAAAATKAATAACTTGGGGTGAAGATGGTCTTCTGCCTCGATGCTTTAGCATCCATCTCTCCATTTCATCCATCTCTCTCATACGTTTGTAAGTATTTCTGGGATCCAGTTGGGCAGTGAGGAGCCTCCCCCATTTCTCCCTACTTAACTTCATGGGGCAGCAGCTGCCATCCTAGTGSTGAGGTTTAGAAATTGGTTCTGAACCTCACCACTATGATGTCAGTAGTGAGGTTTAGATTTAGGCTTCATTTAGAATCCTGGCTTTGTTTCCTGCTCTGGAGCTGGTTGGTATTTTAGCGTCTGTAAGCTGACATTAGGTAGGGTAGCACACCAAGGAGCTGGACTGCTGTAAGAGGAAAAGTTCATCCCATTCTCACAAGGGAGTAAAACAGGCTTGTGAAATGTGGTGGTGATCCCTGTGAGTTCCAGAGGCGCCTTAGCTGAGCGGGCGGTAAGTGGGGAAGATGAGCAGCGGATCACAGCGGCTTTCTGACATCCTAAAGGACACAAAATCTTTGCAGTGTTTACTCTGAAAATATTCTCTCTGCCTTTCCAGAAGTGCACTGTTTACTCACAGGCAAACACTGGGATTTTGCAGTGTACGTGCTTGCTCTGTTTGCGCTGTGGGCACAGCTGGTACTGCTGATAGGAGGGTTTCTCTTGTACAGACACTTGCTGCGTAGAAAGAAATTTGCTGAGAGTGGCACTGGAAGCCCAGCAATTCTTTCAGTGGGGAGGGGGAACTGCTGGTGGGGGCTGAACTGTGCCACAGCAGGACCAGGGGTGCTGAAGTCCTGGCACTGTTGTTTGGAATATTTAAATCCTTTAAGCTTTTTTTCTCCCCCTTAGCAATACTTTCCAAATCTATTTATTTAAAAGAAAACCTGAAATATGCTATTTTGCAGATGCATGGGTGTCTGTTTTCTTCCTTCTGCTGYGGTAGATCTGTTAACGTCAGTGACTACAGCTACAAGTTGCTTGTCCAGGTGAAGCTTGTCTTTGCTTTAGTGGTATCAAGCCCTGKTTGGTATGTTTTGATCTGATTCTCAAAGAATTTCCTTTTGTTTGCTGCACTGTTGTGTATGCCAGTTTCCCTGTAAATGTTATGAGAACTGGCAGTATGGGCCTGATGCCAAGGGTAAGGGACTAATACAAATACATTTATTTTTATTTTGGAAGCTCTTGCAGTTCACACTTCGCTGGCAGGGTGGTAATGATGTTTCACAGAAGAATGCCTTTCCTCTCTTTTTGATTTCAAAGTGCTCTAACAGGGTCCATCCACAATCTTAGGCATGCCAAATGCTGCACCAGCATCAGGGGCCTGCTGATGCACCAGGATTTAGCAGCAGGAGATGGGGATGGAGATGGGCCTGGGGGCATAGGATGAGCCTGAGATTCGTCCAGGATAACAGCACTGGTGTGCCATCCCCAGAGCAGGTTGTGATGTCTCTGGGGATCTAAAACAAGGTCATGTTTCCATTTTTTAGTTGCCAGGCTAGTGCTGTGGCTGTTCTGCTGTGTTGCTTATTCAGTGTTTTGTTTTAGGGGGCCTGAAGATGTGCTGCTGTAGCTGAACAAGGTGTCCTCTGTGAGATGCGAGATCCTTGCTTTTGCAATACCTGGCTGTTTGGGGTGTGCAGAGCCAGGAACAGGAGTGGCTGTGTGAGCCCTTAGGGTAGCTGAGGGTTTGCTTTGGCTCCTGGTGYGTGGCTGTGTGATGTACAGAGCATTGTCATGCCGAGCTTCTTGCAGTGGGACGTGGCAGCTTCAGCACCCAGGGCTGTGCYGTCTGAGGGCACAGTGTTTGAGCTGGAGAGACACTTGATGGGAGGTCAAGATGGTTATTTGCATTACTGATGAGATGATTAGTAGACGGTGTTCATGGCTCTCATTAGAGACCTGTGGAAGATGGGTTCAAACAGAAGGATCTCTGTGTGTGTGTAATTTATGAGGGCTGCTGCTCAGACCTTCATTCRTACTCTTAATTGTTCCACAGTGGCAGTGGGGAGGAGAAGCTGGAAAATGCTAATTGTGTCCTGTGCTCTCAGATGGGAACAAAGGCGGCCATGGCACGTGGTCCACAGAGGCTTAGATGCTCCTCTGTGCTGTGGATCAGCAGCGTAGCACAGGGGCATCTGATTTTCATATCCTCTGAAAGTCTGTTTAGAACTCATGATTTGCTTTCTTTCTATAGAARTACCCATTTTTTATAAATAGCTGAAATCAAAGGGCCAGGCTCTTTGGTCCGAAACTATTTGTTCTTGGTATTTGTCACATGCTTAGTTGACCRAATTAATCAAATGGAAAATGCTCTTTCCCAAAGCAGAAAACTTCAGTCAAAAGAAATATACTCCACCTGTTTTTTAATTTAAAAGCAAAATACAAAAAGATCCCTCTGCTTCCTTTTCTCACCCTCTTTCTTCCATGTTGCTCTTGGTGGCAAAATGAGAAAGGTAAAAAGGTTGAAGAAAATGTTTTGTGTGGGCATTCACACATGTATGTATGGAGGAAAAAACCAAAATATATGGATGTTTGGGACTTACCAAAAACAGGCTAGGGAAAAATCAGTGATTTATGTAAATTTACTTCTATGAAAAAGATGCATTTAACAACTTGCAGTAACTTTGCAAGTTATTCTACTTTGTATTCTGGTGGTACATAAACATAGGCTTAATTTTCCACTTTCTTGCCCCTGCATATCCTTTTCTAACTTACAGCACAGTTGCTGTTCATGTAGAACTAGTCTAGGGTATTGAATAGCCATGTCCAATTAATTTTCTTTCAGCTCATTGGATTTTTGGGKTTTTTTTGCTCTGAATTAGTACTACAGGTGGTGGCAACTCTTATTTCTGAAGTGTGCAATGCACTTCTTTGAGTGTCCTGACCTGTGTCATAGTGCAGAAGCCTCTCCTTCCTTGTGACACGTGTCTGAGCAAAAGCCAGCAAAAGCCAGCGACTGTGTTAGGAGGGTCTGAAGCAATGGGTGTGATGTGCTGCATACTTTTGAGATGTGTCAGCTTCCCCCTTTTGTAAATCAAATCATCCTGCCTAAGGTGCAGATCCTTGTATATTTCGGCATGGCTTGCTTGTTCAGCGAAAGGGATGCATGCAGTTCTCTAGGTGGATGAAACTGGTTTTGAGTGTTTCAGTACTGCCACACATGACGAMTTCTGAGCTTCTGTGTATTTTATGGCCTCCAGTGGATCTCATAAGTGTTTTCCATTCGAAGCTCCAAGCAGGCAGAAAAACTTACAAGCCAGATGACTGAAAGCTCTGAACTGCCCAAAAGGAAAAGCTTCTTGCATCAGCTCTTCCTTTTTTCTTCTGTGTTGGTGAATATTAAAGGCAATTGTTTAAACCAGCTGAGCTTTACTGCAAAAGACAAAAAGGATAATAACACAAAACTGTCAACATTTGGAGATAAGTACAAAGAGGACTGACCACTCCTATTCCTCCTCAAGGGAATCCCAAATTTATTGCTGGCCTTATTTCAATACATTTTTAAAGCTTTTGAAGATCAGCTTCATCTGAAAATAAAACTCTGGTTTGGTTGTTGTGCACCTAGGAAGTGGGGATTAGACYTGTGTGTCAGGATACATGTGTTTAGACTATCTGGAGCTTGAATATTCTTGGAATATCCTCAAAGTGAAAACTGGGAGTCATCTAGCCATTAGGTGAAGAAGAAAAGGTCTTAAGTCACAAAAATYACAAACAGAAGAAATKCAARTTGCATTTCTYTAGTGCTGCAAGAAAAGAAATTGCYAAACATGTTCATTTGGTAAGCACATAGGTTCATGAACTGTATTGTATTGCCTTTCTTTTTGGTAAATGCCCCCATTTCTTCATCTTCTGTTCTAAGATAGATTGCTGGCACGTTACCTTCTGTAGCCAAAAATCAAGAAGAAAAAGATTTGTAGGAGTAGCAATTTCAACAGGCTGCYTGAAATCTCAAACTGCTTATTAGGTTTCTTTGAATTATTGGGTGATGTATTTGGTAGCTGGTGCTTTGTATCAGAAGTACATAATGTAAATAAATTTAATTAGAAYGGTGCTCTAACACTTTCAGTCAGTCTTTTGACTGGATTTTGCTAGCTTTGTAAAGCACAAAACTCCAGGTATTGGCRAAATCTCTTCTTGTGAGTGCCTTTCCTGTAAAAAGCTGGTGCAGAGCAGTTCTGTTCTATCAAAGGGAAAGACTGGGAGGTGTGCTGCTCATCCCAAAACCAAACAGGTCTCTGTGCTACTTATAGGATGCATGTTGATCATTTAGCTCTTCCTTCATTACAGTTCCAGGTGATGTTCAACCCTTTTTCCTGGTGCTTTGGCTGTCACTGCAAGGCCTCCTTGTACATCTTGGACCAGTAGAGGGAGGTGCCCCTSCCCTTACCTGTTGAGAAAGGGTGCTCAACATCTGGGAGGCACAGACACCATACTGCAACCCTTGCTCTCTGTGGGAAAGCTGAGACAAATCAGAAAGACYTAGAGAAGCAGGGTCCTGCAGTGCACACACTGTCTGCTTCCTTGGTCTTTGTACAGTGGCTTTTTGGAAGCAATGAAATTAGATGGCCATGTGCCCAGTGCAGGAAATTATTCACTGCACTGTATTTATTTTTATAGTGAAATTGCATTTTCATATCTCCGTGAGAGAGACTGTAGCAGGATACAAACCCAGTGAAGCATTTCTTTTTGTGGACATAGTGACTTTGGCACAGCTGTGATGAAGCTCGCTACTCTCTTCCTGAAAGCACACTGAGCTGGGAGTACTGAGGTTTGCATCCTCTGTGAGGAGATTTGGCCATGCAGTTGTGGTGGATGGAGATTGTATTTTGTCGCACTCCAGTTTGACGTTGCTGTGCAGAAGGGATGCGCTGGACAGGCAGAGCTTTAGTGAAGGTACGTGAGCATGATTGCTCAGTGAAACATGGGATTAGAAACGACCTATAATTTAATTTCATTTTCTAATGACTCAGGGATGCGAACACCTCGCATTTGAGGCACGTTTCTTAAAGGGGTTTTACATTTCAGTGCATTGAAATTAATCTGCATGTAAAAGCTTGAGAGTATGAAGTCTGTGCTTGTGAATTGGGTAGTTAGTGGTTTGGCCCACCTGCATTTTGTGTTAACATGCAAAGTAATTTGCATTAGCAGTAGAGCATTCCATGTGCATTCAGCATATGTTACAACTAATCTGCACGCAAGCAAAGTAGTTCTGAGAAATAYAGGAGCCTGTGTAGTTAAGAAGGGCTACTTGTTGGGGGTCACTGGATTGTGTCTTGTCTTAAAAACAGAAGAGGGGGTGAGATGGTGGGGGTTATGTGCTTGTTGTAGTTAGGATCCAGTCTGCTTCGAGTAATGCAGCCTGCTGTTGATGTTAGAGAATTACTCAGGGCTCTGTTTCAACTGGTCTCCAAAATGACTCTGTGTAAGAATTGAGGTCATGTGGATTTTTTTTTTTTTAAGACCTACTGGACTAATTAGGCTATGCTATGTGGCTTAGTATTAGTTAAGCATGCCCAGAGTTACTGSTAAGAGTTCAACCTTTCATTTTCTGCTGGAAGCATTTTCCCTTCAAAATCCAGAGACGTACAGCAGTTGTGATTAGAGATCKTAGCATACAAACCCCAAAGTGTTGTAGAAATTATGGGGGAAGGAAAGAAGCTATAGAAATTGGAAGGGGAGTTAATTATATGACAAGGGATCCACTGAAAAAGCAGATGGCTTAACATTCAGTGTTGCAGGGAAGAAGATAGATTGTATGAGTGTTTAGTAACTACTTAAACTGAGACTGTTCATGTGCATATAATATATATGAAAGAAATGGTGTCTGCTGTGATTATGTATAATGGCTTATTGTGTAGTTGTTGGAAGAAGGCAACAGAGAAGTAAGACTTCCAGACGTACTTCTTTTGCTCATTACAAACATTCAGTTCCTCTCTCTCCACCTCTGGATAWGCCAAATGTTGCTTGCATATTATCTGTGTTCCCCCTTGCTTCCTGCTYGTTATCTCACCCACCTCCTGCCCCTGCCCTGGCCTCCAGTTCTTGTAGGGAGTCTGGTGTCTTTTCTCCTGCTGCCTTCTCCATCTTCTTCACACACTTCCTAAACTTCAATAATAGAGATGTAAATCAGGCAGATTTTTAGCTCCCACCTTAATATCTGTAGCATATGTAAATTCAAAAGATATTAAAAAAAATTAATAAAAAACAACCAAACAGTGTTTGTTTCCAGATACTGTGAATGATTGGTGAAGACCTTAGATTATTTCTACAAGGAAACTTTCCTAGTATTAGCTTTGCCAAATTTTACCATTGTCTTTTGACCCATAATTCCAGAGGGGTAATTTTATTGAGGTTCAGACTCARCTTTTGTATTGTAGGAAGTCTGTGTCTACTAAGGAAGAGCCTTCATCTGTCACATACTGTTTAYTGTCCAGAGGCAAATTTCAAGTCTGGAAGTGTGAGGCCATGTGGCATTGGGAAGGGTCTCTCAAAATCAGGTCTTTGTATTGCCAGATCAGAGGCCACTATGATCAGATGAGCCAGAAGGTGCAAGTGGTGTGTTTTTAGTGATGTTCATCAGTTGCAGGAGGACAGAGGACTACCTGGATGTTCTTCACAAGGCCTGCTGGGCAAATGCACTGAAGCAGTAAAAACATACTGAAGCAATGCTGTTTTTTGTGCCTGTGGTATCCATGGATGAGAGTTGGGTTATATSAAAACCGTCTTTGCTTTTGTGTGACACGTTGCCCTTGGGCTGGCAAAGGTTACRGGGTGGCATTGGGTGCCTGTTTGTCCCAGCATCATGTTCAGCGTGGTGTGCTTCCTCCACCACAAGATTGGCTTGGCTTTCTGTTGGATTTTGATGCAGGAGAAGTAACCCCTGCCACCACGGGGTGGGTGCAGCACAGATGTTGTACACAACATGTCACTGCTATGCCTGCCCAGTTCAGCGGTGGCCAGTGCTGAGTCCAGAGGAGTTTTCCTTTTCAGCTGTGCTTGGTGTTGGCACAGTTTAAGCTAAACTTAAGCTGCCTGAATACCAGCTTAGCTAACTTGTTGTTCTTTGCTCCTATTTGATCTTCCCAGCACAGACAAACACCACTTCATTTCTCCTCTTCAAAGGCTGTTACTTGCTGCTTTTTTAATTTCTTCCCCCCCCCGTGACACTTCCAGTAATATTTCATTGCCATGCAAAAGGAGGAAAGCACTTTGTCAGCAGCCTACTTCAGGCAGAGAAATGTATAACTTTGAGAAGCATATCTACAGAACAGCAATTACTCAGATCATCAATATTTATATAGCAGATAATAGACATCRTGGACAAGATGAATATTGTCACAAGAGGAATAGCTGCGGGGGGGGGGGAATGTAATATATAATTGCTAAATTTCTTTAAATGGGATAATTATTTAACTTTCAAGTGATTGGTGAAATAGCTTAGAGTCTGARTTAACTATTGAGTGGGAGTTCATCTGCTTGCCCCCTCCTGTCTACCCTCAGTTCACACAGTGAAAGCTTCCTGGTATGTTGTCCCTTGCATGTGGCTTTAGCTGAAGGCAGTAATGGTGCCACTATCTGAATGAGGAATCATATAAAACAACAAAAAAGTAATCAAGCAGCTTGTTTTGAAAATTTTTGTTATGTCTGTTGTGGATGGACACTTGCGGTTGAGATGGAGACACAGTTGCACATGCTTTGATTTTAAAAGCTGAACCCCCCCAGTGTTCAGGGGAAAGTGGCCATGCTAGGGCAGGTTTTCTAGCAGAGCTTTGCAGCATCCTGCCTGCCAGCTGATGTGCTGCTGGCTGCCTGATGCTGCCTGATTGGACAGGCAGCCCAGTGAGTCCCTGTCTGGCCTCCTGGCCGGAGGGACAGCCCAGGTCACAGCTTCCTGTTTGCACAGGAGATGCAGCTCCTGAATTCTGCTAAGAGAATGCCTCCTCCCACCCACCCTTTTTAACCTTTTTATGGCAGTGTGATTATTTGTRGAGCTTTCATTCACTGGCAAGAAAATCTGCTAGCTTGTCCTGTTTTTGAGATGTATTAAATCAAAAACTGACTGCATGTGGGCTGTTTGCTGCARATAATTTATTTGCTGACGTTTTTCTTCTGCTTGTGAAATGCCTCTGAATACCTCCATTTTTTCTTTATACTGCCTAACTCTTCACATGTGGCTTCAGATGAGTATCTGAAACCCTGCACCCTCCTGACTTCTTTCAGCTGAGGGTGGAACAGTGCATGGAAGGTACAGTACTTGATGTTCAGTGTTCAGCTCAGTTGGGTTGGCTGTCATTTGTAGCATTAATCACAYGGTTTTCAAAACATTAAAGGAACTTGGGAACATTTGCAACAGAATTGGTCCACAAAAGGTTTAAAATACCACAGTATCAAACCTCTGGGCTCTGTGTGGTATGGGATGTATATAACAAGGCTTCTTGTGCAATGCCCAGAGAAAAGCTGGAATGGGATTAGCAAAAGCTGGCATCCTAAATCATGAGACACATGAACTAGCTACAAGGGAGGATCAAGATGAGGACTTCTAAGTCAGTATCCCTCCTGTTGCACAAAAATCAGCTGAACTGSTCCTTTGTAGTCCTTCCTTGAGTTAGGCACCTTCTGTCGAGTTGTAAGCAGTGGAGGAGCTAGGGATTGCTCTGAGTTAGGTCTGATACTTAGCACAGATGAAGCTAAGGCTTGAGTTCCCACCTTTGTCAGCTTTTGATCATGGATTTTTTCTCTTCATAGGTAAACCCATTAGACTGCCTGGATTCTAGCCCTTTTTCAAAATGGTTTAATTATTTTATATTAAAAATATAAATTGGAGTAGGGACAGGAAGTCCCTTCCTTTCACATTCACTTTTCCTTTCTGACCTGGATATTGAATTATGTACTTCAGAGTGGAATAGSGTTAAAGGGGGAGGCATTGGCAAAGCTCTCCTGAACTACTGAAGTTCTTGGTACTTGAAACTTAAATCTGGGAGAAGGGAAAAGAATATTGTAACTTAATTAGATTCACCCTTAGTGAAGAAAAGTTTTCTTCTGCTGTGAGCATACCCAGGTTCTTGTGTGGATTCACTGAGTCTGCTACTGGCATGTGGCTTGGGGAAGTCCTGATGCTGTCACATGCAGCTCAATTTGAACTGAAGGTTTTCTTGAAGCTAAATTTAGGCCAGCTTAGATGTTGTTATTGCAGGCAAAGCTGAGATCTCCAATAACATCAGTATTAATAGTTTAGATGCTTGCTCCRGTGTTGCAGATCACAGACCCAGTATTGCAACTATGAGTGTTTCAACTTTTTCTAAAGTAGTACCCTCTAAGCTTTTTATGATGATGGTGTAATCTTTGCTGGGAATTTTAACTTGCAGTCAGCAGGCTCACTTTCTTAGTTACCTTCCCCAGATCTCTTTGAGGCAGCCACTCTTAAGATTCTGATTAAGTTGAAAGACTGTCTGCAAAAGGGTTAATTTAAACATTATCTTCTGTCTGAGGTTCTGCCTTGAGGAAAGTAAGCACTGGATACCCCTTGGAGAGACTACAGCAATTCTCAAGCCAGCCCCCTTGCATAGGTGAGCCAGCCCTGTGACAGACACATGGTTGCAGGAGCACTGCAGCTTGGAATAGCTTTTCTTCAGAGTTAAGGAGAAGAACAAGGGGCCATTGAAAAGAGCAGGTTGTCAGCACTGCTGATATGCTAGATTATTGGATTGTGTTGAAATGATGAGGTTTTTCATCAGGCTATCAGGCTAGATTGTTTGTACCTAATTCTCTGGATAGGTTTTTTT
>CADDXX010000057.1:2220307-2278187 GCA_902810485.1 Alauda arvensis
GTGTTTTGGCTGTCTTGTCCCATTGCTAAGCCCTGACATATTCTAATTAGAGGATGAGGTGTTAGTGGCATGAGGAAGAGGTGTGTTTGCAGCATCCAGAAGCCATGAGCCTCTCTTAATTCCATTCCACTTCCAYGTCCAGCACTGGGGCACCAGTGCTTGAATGCTATGCATCAAGGCCTTTCTGTCAGGCTGGTGCAAACTAGCTGAAGCCTTGAGGGGTTTTGGTGAGTTAAGTGTGTAAAGATCCAGTCCTATGTAGTGATTTTCTTTTAAGGCAAAAATGGGAGGAACTGCATGGTGAAGGATGGGGTCAGGGATATATTACTACAAAGCTTCARGAATATTCTTAGAAAAATCTCTCCTCCTTAGCTTCTGAGCAGTACAAGGATGAAGCTATTTTCCTCTTCATCTGGTTTTAAACTGGTTTCAGGATTTGCCCTGCATTGCGTTSTGGAAGAGTTTTTCTGCATCCTTTTTTGTCAAAGTTCATTGGTTTATTTTATGGAGGGACACTACACCCTCCTCCCCCCCAAATCCTCTTTTCATTGTAAAATAGAACTGAAGGGTTAGATTTAGGAATGCTAGCACCAGATCCTATGGGAACTGTAATTAGCATACTTCATTTCCCATTCTTCCCTTGGGGTTTGGCTTTATGGCTGACTTCCATCTCTTTTAAAGTGAAGTTGCCATTGTGGTTATGGGAGATGCAGTCTAGCTGGGAAGCCCAGTCCTTGTTGGAGGTTGGTAACAAGGGTTATCCTGTATGCAGGTACCTTGAGCTGGAGTAAGAAGCATTTCACAGTTCTGAAAATGGATTGTCAAACTTGCAATATTCAGTAGAAAGACACCACTTCCCATAGTACAGGTGGCACAGCTGTTTATTTCATCTAATTCAGAAGGTGTAATTTGAAAATTCATAAGTTTTCATGAAAACTCACTTTTCTCTATTTTTAATTCATCATTTTTGCTTAATTTGTAAGCACAAAACACCACTTTTGGGAGCTTGTCCCACACTAGGAGTTAGTTTTAAGTTCAAAGTGTAGCAAGTAGGGAATGTGATTTGATTTGCCTGAGGAGACCTCTTGTTTGGTATAAATATTTCTGACATGTGGAATGGAGCTAGACTGGGAACAGGAAGAAGCTACTCTTCAGATTTTACTTTCTGAAGTAGATAAGATTCCCTTCTTAAAATAGAAATCAGCAGAAGTGCTGGAATTGTGTTAATTGAACACRCTGATAGTCTGTGGCATGTAGTAGGAGTAGGAGATGTGTTGTTATGGAGTTTTAAGAATGTCTGGAAGAGAGAAGCTGGTCAGCATAGCAAATTAGTTAGAATTCAGTAAAGTTGTAGCACTCAAAAACTTGCTTGCAATAAGCAATGAGCTATTTTTATGAGGACTGTTTACAACTGCTACTTTTATGGTTGGCTAATTAGCAACCCCCTCCGGAAAGAAAAATGACCCTCCTGAAAGCCTCCAAGCATACAGAAACTTGGATTTTTTAATTGTCTCAATTTCACAGTGTCTTCTGGCTTTCAGTTTACAATCTCATGCAATCTGCCAGTCTCCCTGTTTGTGTGACTTCTACAGAAAACACAAGTAATAGCAGTTGAAAGGGAATTTTAAAATAGACCATGAAATCTAGGGCATGTCAGGATGATTTTGAGGTGGTCTTAAAAAAYCCAGTGCTTGTCTTCTTCGAAAGCTTTTGCTGAATGTTTGAGATTTAGCCTTCTTCCTCTTTATCTAAAGGTTGGTAAGGTCTGTTCCTCTCAGACAGCGCATCATATCTGTTGGCATTTGGGAATTTGACCAGGATGCCTTCTCCACTGGAAGGATTCCTGGGCAGTTGTGGCTCAAATCTGCTCTTGAGAGCAGTTACTGTGACAGGAAGTTCATCCAGCTCAATGGAACTGGTTTGTAGAGGGTGGTCGGTGGGAGAACGAAATGCTGCCGAGAACGAAATGCTGCCAAGAACTGGATCCAGGTTGGTTTTCACAGCTTTAAAGAAATTGGATGTTCACTGACAAAGTGTCTGTGATACATTTTCTTAAACTCATGTATAAATTTGTAATCATTTTTATGTGTAAAATAAATTAATTCATGCTATCATACCGGTGCTCCTGAACATCTTTGCAAAAAGGCAAGGTAAACAAGTGAAAAACATTTTGGGTAGAAAATGTGCATTTTAAGAGCTTGTTTTGCCCATKTTCAGAAGTAGTTTATGGAAGAAACTCCTTCACACTGATACACAGGCCTCTTGGAGTTCTGGTGTACTGTGCAGATCTCTTCTGATGCAGCTGCATCCCTGACACAAGAAGGTGTGAGCTGAGCTACTTATGGCAGTKAGGAGTTATTTGAAGAAAAGTTAGAATTGTGTGGCATACTGGCTTCCTTATGCCCTTCTGTTTGGAGTTAGTATGACCCTAAGATAAGTGGTGGTATGTGGTGAGGGACAGTGGAAACATAATCCCACAACTACAGGAACTTCATGGTTGTAGCTCTTGGAGGAGCTGCAGCAAAAAGCCGTTCATATTTGGAGGAACCTGACTCATTTTTTCCAGTGTTACGGGCTTACATTCCTGTGCTGTTGCTTCCTAAGCTGGCTGAAACTCTTTTATGTTGTCCATTGGAGAAATTCTTATCTTCTGTGTTAATCGGTSGTTATGAAATGAGAACAAAAAAATTCAGGACCATGAACTGCCAATTTTAAGAAGTGATAAGAATCTACAAATTTATCCTTTAATAATAATAGAATACTGTTGCTTTTTCAAATGAAGAGGGACATAGAGGTCCATAACCTGTACTTGTGCATTTCTAAACAGGATATAATGCGGAGTTTGAGTTTTCAGCTCACTCTTTTAAAGGTCTCATTTTCTGGCATTCATGCTGATTTCTTTTGTGTCATTTTAAACAATAAACAATAGCATTTTCCTATCAGCAAAGGCCTGTGCATTTCAGTGACCTTTACTGCTTTCTTTAGAGGGGTTATGCAATCATCATACCGGAATGGAAATATTTAAAGATTTTTTTTCTTGAAAGGAGTCTTTATGATTGTACAACTCACACCTGTGTCTTGCACCTGTGTTCTTTATTTTGAGGAGCCTGAAAGTCTGCTTGCAAAATCTGAGCTCATTTGCAAAAATCAAGCTMAAAAAAGAATATAGGTGGATATAGCTATTGTCTTTTGAGCAAGAAGCTTTCATTCTAATGTTCCTCCTTTGGTCTCCCACGTGTGAGAGATTGGAGATTAAATATATGGAGACTAAATAGATGGTATTTTCTTCCAAATTTCACACAATCACAGAACTTCCAAAGGGATTGGCCCTTTTCATATCTTTTGAATAGTCAGTGCCAGAGAATTCTGTGTGCCTTTCTGAACCTACTTACAATACMTTTGCCTGCTTTTTGCTGCCTGGCAACATTAAAGCTCCTGAGAGTCCATACTAAGTGGAGTCTCCTCACAAGAGATGGMGGTTTATTGCACCTAATAGCAGGGAGAATACTGTGGCCTCATCATCCCTTAGTTCTGCTYTCTGATCAGGTGGGTGGGATGTTGAGGAGAGCATCCATGCATCTGTTCAGGGACATCTGTGGAARCAGGAGAGTTGTTCTTTGAGCAACAACTGTGTGACTTGAGARCTTGAAAATACTTCTGGTATTAACCAGGCAGTTACACACTTCATTGCTGCTCTGTGTATGGGTTACAGTTATGCTTCAAAATTTGTTTTTCCTGAATATTTTATGGTCCGCATCCACAGTGAGAGAGCAGCTAGGAAGGCAGAGTAAGCATGAACAGTTGCCTCATTCTTCTTTCCATGCTATCAGCCCATCTTTGTGTATTAAAGATAACTTAGTCTAAAAACGTGTTTTGAGCAAACTTGTGTGCAGAGCATATAGTGCATAAACCTTGAGCTGAATTGTGTCTCTTTCAGTGGGTGATACTAGTGAACCATCAAGAAAAAGGGTGTTTATAGCTTGTGAGGAAATGAGTTTGAAATTCTAAATACAAAGGAATTTCCTAAACACAGTGGATGTCACAGCACTGATCATGGGCCCTGTTCTGCAAGGACACATTACTTTGGTTTTATTTAAGGCCATATGGCCTTAAACTTTTCCAGTTTTGTGTCTGTTTATATTTGGGGTCAGTTTGGAGGGAGGGGGCAGGGAAATGCCAGTGATCCACTGACAAATACAGGAGAGGAAAGGAAGTTRCTTTATGACAGATCTTTTCTGCTATTTCCACATAAGCAGATAGATCCTACAGTACAGGTTTGCCTTTAAGGAGAGTTCAAGCAGTAAATACTTTGGGTATTGTAAAGGGGGCTGGCTATTTTCCATGTTTGTATAGCTTTTAGGTAATTCAGAAAGGCTTCTGAATTCACCCAGTTGTATGACCCTTCAGGACTTTAAAGCTCTAAATTTTTCCATGGTAGAACAATCTGAAAATTACATCTTTGTCAAGTGAAGCAATTCATTACCTCTCTAAATGTTGACTGCTGTGCTTGATGCCTAGAGTTGTACAAAASAACTGTCATTTAAAGTTTTCTTTAAAATTTTATTTTCTAAGGGAACGGCACAACCTTCTGGGTTTAAGATACCTGCTTTTATCTCCCTCAAGTTGCACAGTGTTTTAAAGGGCCTAATTTTGAACACTGAAGGATTGGGAGTGTTTTCAGCAGGAGGAAAAKAAGCTATTGCTGTTAAGAGTTGGGTGAGAGATGGAAAGATCAGGCGGCCCACAGCTCTTTGAGGTGGATTTACTTCTGGCTGCTGAGACTTCTAGAGATAGAGGCTTTACTGACAGTCAGTGTTTATTTGGGAGAAGTGCTGGTCTGACTGGCTTTTCTGTGGGAGAAGTGCTAGTGTTGGGGCAAGGCAGAAGGCTCAGAGCAGGGTGGGTGTCTTTCCTCTGGTGCCTTGGGGAGCCATCTGTAGTGACACTTCCTAGTCATGCCGGTGAGCGCTGTAGCTGTTTGGTGTGTGCAGGGCACAGCTAAAAATAAGCTGAGGAGCTGGCCTCCTAATTCCTGGGGTCTGTTTTTTTTGGTGGTGATGCTGTCTTAAAGCAGTAAAAGCCAGCGTTACTTCCGCTCTGTCCTGTTGGGAGGAGTGTAGGAGAGTGGTGGGAGGCAGCAAGATGCTGGCACTTCTGCATGCACAAAGTGGGAAAGCCACTCTGCCTGCCCTGTGGGAGCTCTTGACCGGAGAGTGAGTAGTGAGCTCAGTGCTTTGGGTGTGCTGGTGCCCCTTACTTGGACTGCACAAGGTGCATCTCAGCGTGCTGGTGCATCCAGCACCAAGGTAGAAGCTGGGGCTGGCAGCACTCTTCCCTGCTCTTTGGGAGAGCRAAGGTGGAGATGATCATCTTAAACCTTCTGAAGGGTGCTAAAGGGGAAGTGGGACAGCCAAGCAGAACTGGCTTCCTTGGTCCGGTGGGCCCTGGTGCTTAATGGTTTATATTCCCGAGTGCCACCTGCTGGCACTGCTCTCTGCCTCGCTCTTTTCTAGAGGCAGCTGCTCCAGAAGATGAGAACACAGAGCAAYGAAGCATGAATGTTAATAATAGGAATAACAGTACTAATTATTTGTATTGATCTTTACATTGTTTTTTTTTTAATAATCATGGCACTTAAGGATCCTGCTTATTGGCAAAGAACACACTCTGGCAGGTGTTCTGCAAACTTGGCATGAAAGTAACTGGCAGAGGCTTCACGGCTTAAAAAATAGAGAGCACAGTGTGAAGGAGTGGTTTAAAAAATAGAAAATAATTTTTCCAATCCATGCTGTTATTTGGCAAAACATGAAGCATTTTTTTAAATTTATGGCTTGCTTTAGTAAAATGTTTGGATCATTTCTGTGGTTGGCAAAAAAAACCCCAAAGCAATAACCATTCAATTGAAAGACACCTGACAGTGAAAGCACTTAGGTAGAAGTTAAGAAAACACTGACTCAACTCTAAAAAGTAAAAATTATGTCAGTAAAGTAATTCTGAAAACCTTTTGGCTGTAAAGCAAGAGATGCTGTAGTTTGTGTCAGAAAGCAGATCTGGGTCCAGAACTGCATTTTTTTTTATTTTCATCCTAGCCAAGAACTTATTTTGGAACTATAAAAGAGGCAGGTTTTGATTCTGTTTTTTAACACTGATTTTCCATCTGTGGATCAAAGCCTAAATGGGTGTTAATTCARTGTGGTGCCATTGGCATTGCCAATGTTCAGTGTGCCCCTGAAAGACACAGATATGATGCTATAAGAGAAATGAGGTGAAGAACTCCACTGAGTGGAATATGGTCAGATCTTGCAGATTTGCATAAAGCTGTGTGTCTTCACRCTATGTCTTAGATAATCACATCCAKTGCAACACACTCTAGACTTTTTGCCTTTTCCCTTCCTTGGTGAGCTGTCACTAAGGCATCTCTTGGGTACCTAATTGCTATTCTGTGTGATGTTGCATGGAATAGAATCACAGAATTGTTTAGGTTGGAAGAAGTCTTTAAGATCTTTGAGTCCAGCTATTAACTCAGCATTGCCATGTTCACCACTAAACCATGTCCCCCAATGCCAGATTTCTACATCTTCTAAATACCTCCAGGCACAGTGACTCCTACCACATCCCTTGGCAGCTTGTTTCAATGCTTTACAATCCTTTTCATGAATAAAGTTTTTCTAACATCTAATCTAAGCCTCTCCTAGTGCAACTTGAGGCCATTTCCTCCTGTTCTGTCAGTTGTGACCTGGGAGAAGAGCCCAGYCCCCACCTCACGACAATCTCCTTTCAGGCAGCTTTAGAGAATGATAAGGTCTCCCCTGAGCCTCTTTCTCTCCAGGCTAAACACTCCCAGCTCCCTCAGATGCTTCTCATCAGACTTGTGCTCCACACCCCTCACCAGCTCCGCTGCCCTTCCCTGGACACGCTTCAGCACCTCAGTGTTCCTCTTGTGGTGAGGGGACCAGAACTGAACACTGAATKCAARGTGAAATRCATGTGGGAAATATGTGGTAAGGCTACTCTGATGTAAGGCCTTAAAAGTAATCAGTGATCTTGGGCTGTATGCTGTAGAACATTGGGATGAGTGTGATTTTTTTCTTTCTTAAGAAATCTGTGAACCACCTGCCTTTTTGCTGTAAGATCCTTTAGGTCCTTTGCAAGAAACACTTGTAAAAACCAGCAATCCTATTGACCACATAGTCCTCTTCAGCTTTTGATCCCATYGTGAAATGTAACTTGGATGTTGAAGATGCCTTGTATTGTGATTTTTTCTTTTAAGCCAACAACCAAAAATGCTAAATAACAACTGTTGGAAATACACTTCTATAAAACTACAGCTGATGGTTTCAGTGTATCTCATTTGCCTTTGTTAGACTAGAAAAGCAAAAAAAGTCATGGTGTATCACTAGACTTAAGCATTCTACATTCAGTGGTAGAGCAGTATGAGAGACACTTCTGGCTCAGCCAGTGGCTGACCATATCAGAAGAAAAATTATTCCTAAGTCAGTACAAAAAGCTTTGCCCTTTACATTACCTTTTTATAAATTTCTTCTGAAAGAAAGCAGTCAAATTGAAATGGAAGTTGAAATGAGCTGACATGTTAATGGAAATTTCCATTTTTGCTGAAGGAGAAAGTATTTGCATAATTCGATCTGAAACTGCCAATGAATTTGTTCACCTCAAAACTTCATTTCTTTAGTTAGCTCTAACTCTCATGCAGAAATCATGAGACTGGCCTGCAAATCAGAGACTGAAGTTTAGGGGTCCTGCCTGACTGGGATCTGAAGTTCACGTTTTACGGCTTTTCTTGAGTTAAACGGGACTAGCAGCCTTCTTTTCACAGGATACTGATTTGATTGTCCAYACTGCTGTGAGCCCAGGACTCACTGTGGCCATAGACTATCACGACTGTGATGATGCGTTGAGCATTAGCAGCATTATGCTGGTTTCMTTCTCTAAGTTTGTTCTGCTGTTACAGTGCAAGGACTGCAGAACAAAATGCAAAATTAAAGGTATAAAGCAGTTTGCTTCACTTAGATTGCTTTGCTCTGATGTGGCACAGTCCTTTCTGAGCATTTGCACTCCTTCATACAGCAAAAATGCTGTAAACTCTTAGTTCAATGCTGCCAAATGGAGGATATTTTCACACCAGGATGTTTCAAAAGCAGATTTTGACTGGCAGAAGTATGATGGGCGATGTCTGGCCTAAACTTTCAAACTCACTGTAAAGAATGAAATTCAATGTAACAAAGCTTGGCAGGTCTGATAAAGTTTATGCAGATACAGGAGTGGCTCTTGGAGTTGAGTACCACCTCTGAAGGGAAGCAGTAGTAGGTCTCACATAATGTGGGCAGCAATAGTTCATCTTCCCTTGCCTGAGCATTTGGGCAGCCAATTGCCAGTCCCCACTGCAGTGTGTCTGCCACAGCAGAAGAGGTGGCAGCTCTGAGCTCAGTGTCCCAGAGCTGTCATTTATCTCAGCCCACCTGAGAGGCTTATGGTAGTGCTAACCTGAGTTACAGTCCTTGCCCTTGAGAGCACTGCTTAGCTTCGCTGCAGGACCTCTTCTGCCTGAAAACAGTGCTGGTTCGTATGATGGAGAGACTGGGTGCAAATCCCCTCAGCCTGTTCCAGGCTTCATTCTAGATGTCCATCCTCAGGAGTTGTGTTTCTGCCATGGGCATGGTGRTGCCCACTGCCATGGGCATGGAGAGAGCTGGGAGCCTTTCCTGGTGTTACTTGGTTGTCTCACCACTAATCCGCAGTTTCACCTGGGGCTTTGTGTGACGCTGGTTGGGATAGTTGATGTGTAACCAGTTTGTTTGGTTGCTGCTATTTTGGGAAGGTTGCCATTGTGTTTCTTCAGATCACACCTTTTCAGCACAGTGTAGGGGAAGGAAAGGTGTCAGCGCTTGGAAATTACCTTGATCTGCCTGTGGCTTCTGGCACTGGGTTCTGTATTGGTGGTGTTGATGGATTGTGTGTTAAGTATGTGTAAATGTGCAACTGACCTCAAGAGCATGTGTCATCCCATTAACTCCCCTGGATAACATCAGGTCATGTGCTTCAAAACTCSTCTGAACTGGAGCTTATGGAGTGTATAGTCACAGGTAGAAATGTATGGTTTATAAAAGTGTTGGAAGTAAGTGTTTATCCAGTATAGCCTGCTACATCTCTTTGGAGGATTTTACTGGTCTAAAGACAGAGAGATAAATCTTGAAATAGGAAATAATCAATATTATGCAGTTCAGGCTTGATCTAACTCTGCTTGTGATCCATATTTGCAGTGAGAGTTGGACTGTTCCCAAAATCCAGGAAGGTGGGGTGGTGTTAATATTRCTAGTTGACAGAATGTTAGAAGGTGAATGATTAGTTTCCAATAAGAAAGGAGCTTTTGGATCAGTTCCAGTTCCTTTTGGTGTAATCTGCAAACATGAATGACCAGTGCTGTGACCTGCAGTAGCAGTAGCGCTTATCAGAGGGCAGAACTTCATGAAGATCATGATTTGTCTGCATTACAAAATGACAGAGCCATTTGACCTTGAGGAGGCATTTTAATTGGCTATGTTCCCCTCTCTTGTGAAGATAAACTCCTGGAAGTGGTGGTTTGGCATTGGCACAGCTGTTACACATTCTCTATTGGTAAACAGGGGGCTTTACCCCTTTGTTCTGACCACCTARAGGATTGCAAAAGAAAGGTAAAAAGATGAACAAAGCTCCCTGTGCCCTTCTAATTTTTTATCTACCAATTATAGTGTAGAAAGAAGAGAATTTGCTTACTTATTGTTGTGAGGCTTTTAACAAAATATTTYCCAATTTCTCAATTCCATCTATTTCAATGTAAAAGGATGTATTACTTTGACTCCCCTAGGTCGTTGTGCTTTACCCCCTACTTTTTCTGAAGCAAAAAAAAATTAAGCAACCCCTTCCTGCAGAAGAAGAAAACTAAACCCGGGCCATCCCAGGCCTTGGGAGCAGCCATGTGGAGGTGGGTCACAGAGTCACATCCTCAGGGAAGCTGTGCTGGATGAGTGCAGAAACCATGTTAAGCAGGTGGGGGGGTATGAGGTGAGGGGCACAGAGCAGTCACAGAAATTAAGACTGTCRTTTGAAGGGCTTTTGTTTCCCGAGGTAAGTGTGAAATGGAGTTTGCAGTTTTTGCATTGTATGTGCAGGGTWTGACATGTGAGCATTGATTCCTTTCTGTTTGGGCCCATAGGCAGGTAGATTTTATCTTAGTTTTATAAAAATCCACTCAATGACCTTGGAGAGCTGTAGCKCTCTCTCCTGCAATTATAGACTAGTGTCTTAATAGACTCAGTCACCCACTGACCTGTATCAGTGAGAAAAGTCTGCATTTGAGCCTTATTTAAAATTAATTTTTTTGATGGTGTATTTTGTGAGTCTAATACCAGATCCTCAGGGGAGGGAGGGAAGAATCTTTTAATTAAGTTTCTATTTAGGTATCAGGCAAATTCTATCAATGGCAGATGAAGCATAAAGCTCTAACAGGAGAGTAAAATTTATAATTTTAAGTGRTCAGGTGCTTCATGTTTCTTTCAGCAGTTTGAGTGCCACAGTAGTATTCACTTATGGCAATAAGTGAAAATCCCTTAGAAAGAGGATGTTACATTCCGTGTGAAAGCTGTTTCTGCGTGTGAGTTTTGCRCCAGTAGCTCCTCCTGTAGTTTGTGGGATTTTAGCCTCAGTGACTTAACTTGCGACCTCACTTTAAGTTAGGGAAGCAGTTTTTAAATCTCTCTTTGCCAACTACCTAACCACTTGCCCCTTATGTCCTGGTCATAAATAGCTACTGGTGCTGCTTTTATTCAGGGCTGAGAGGTAGAATTCTTTTCAAACCACACCTTCCACTGCCATTCTTCACGGTATTGGTTCGAATGGCAAATGAATCTCTCACTTGGTAGTGTAAAAACCTGGCGTTTCATTCCTCTCATCCTGGGGTTTAGAAATGAGTCAGGCATTATTAAGAGCAACCAACAAAACTGAGAAAGTGCTAATAGCCTTGCAAGCATTGTGCTCAGAGTGGGCTGTAGAAATGAGCATCATCCCCTGGGATGCTTTGAATGCTGRAGATTCTGTTCATTTGCAAAATGCAAGGAACCTTTTTATATCCTGCGCTGGAAAATTTTCAGGTRTGACATGTCTCAGGACCACAGTCAGGTCTTTCATCCTGCTAGTGCACCCCTCATGGAGAGAAGGGAAACTTAGAACAGCAGGAAGGTTGGGAAGTGCCATCACACTCCTTTTAGCTGGGCAGAGCTGCACCTGGGGGTGCTCTGCCAGCATCGAGGGGGGACTAGGAGATTTMGAGAACCATAGCTCTGGGACAGCTTGACAATTGACCTTGTGAAAAACCTKCAGTCAAATCAGAGTTGCCTGGTGAGGAGCAGATCATGCTCCCACCACCTGGCCTCTAGGATCACCTGCACAGAGGGCTGCTGAGAGGCAGGAAAGCTGTCCACTCTCTCCCTCTGYCTGTCTGAAATGGGCATATTTCTGTGGAATATTTTAATTTCAGGTAATGCTTTTCACTTGTAAAGTGCCTCATGTGAAACTGTCTGATGAGCATATCATACAGAACAGTACTGTTCTGCCTCAGCACAATGAAATGTTTGCTGACCTGGCACATTTCAGGTGATTAGTAGTGTTTGCTGTTGGARCAAAGTGCAGCTTATCCTGGTCATATTTGACCAAAATAAGGTCTTTGGAGGCAGGGAATGTGGACGTGTCAAAGTTTGCAGATAAAAAGAGGGAGCAGTGCAGCTGGTGATGTGAGATGGAACATGGAGCAGCATGTGAGTCTCTCCCTGTTTTCTCTAAACACCAAAGGCTCTGTTTTCACCTGATCTGTTTTTGCTCTAAACCCATGAATGTCTACATCTCATTACATTCTTGTAGGTGACCTTTTTGTCTCCTCTTCCTAGGGCTGGCTGGTGACAATTTCTAAGGTAAAWGCCGTGGAAAGTTACCTTGCAACTAGGCTCCTTCTTTGTGATCCGCCACTGATTTCTCAGCTGCCTGAGAGGCAGGACAAACTGGTGTTCTGTCTGATGTGTACCATTGGGATCATCCACAGCAGGTTCTCTTGCCATCAGCATGGATCCCCTGGTGCTGGTTCATAGGATTACAGACTCATATATCACTGTTTCACTCAGCTCTATTTTTTGTGCCTTTATGCRCCCAGGACTGTGTTTATCAAGATGCTCATCTTGGCAAGGACTGGACTAAAGCTAAAAGAGCACTGACAGCTTGCACTGGCTAAGGCTTTGGCTAAATTAAAATACTTTCCTTCTGCAATATTTCTRTGCAATTGTGAATAATGAAATGGAAAGGATGATGGGTGTAGGCTGCCTGGCTCACTGGAAGGTTCCTGGAAAACAGGTAATTCTGGAGAGAAGAACAGATTTACTTTGTTGTTTTATTGTTAGCTCTGTGTCCCTCAAAATGCATATAGTCTCTCWGTTATAATCTGCATGGTGGATTAAYTATGCMTGTGGGGATAGGTGGCTTCTGGGGCACAGGCTCTTGTATTTTTCATAATCTGTGAAAAAGCTGAGATGTTTAATGTAAGCTCCCCAAAAATCCCGGGCATACCATGGGATGCTGTGAGCTGAAAGAGGTGGGGAAAAATGTGTAGGTTTCTGAGCTTTGTTGCAGAAAAGAATCTGTCACCTCTGCCTTGTGGCTCATGAGGTGAARAGTAGAGTTGTGATGAAATAGTACTGGAATTTTGAGGCAATCTGGGTGGTGCTTGCGTGACCTTGGACCAGCTGCTTCGTCTCTCAGTGCTTCTTTTCTTAGATGATGAAAGAATATAATGATGATAATACTTGTCTCTTAACAAGGGTGTTCTGATGAATAAATTAATTGTTCGTTGTGCTGTTCTCAGTTACTATGGTAATTAGTGCTACAGAACAGCCTAAAAATAAATAAGATCATTTAGTGAAGGATATTCAGGGGAAATCAGGTAGGACATCCTGGGCATTTGCAGAAGCCCAAGCATGTTTTGTCCAAATGTGAATCTGTAAAAAATACTCACTGATGCTGAATTTTTGTAGCAGAAATCCTTCCAATTATCTTTTTGGAAGCAATTCTAGCACACATTCCTTCTGTATCAGTGGGCACATGATTCTTGCAATTAGTTCTCCTATTGAGAACAGATTCCCTCCTCACCCCATCTCCTTTACAGCCTAAGGGCACCTGAAACGAGTGATTCTTTCTTCTTCATAAATCATACATACTCAGTAATACTGCCAAAGAATTGTTAATGTGTTTGGGGAGTTTACATAATGAACATTTCTTGGTAAAGGTGAAGTATTGTCGATGCCCTGCCTTGCTGAAATTCTGTTGTAACCTTGCTGTATGGCAAATAGACTGCCTAAATCCATGTGTAAGTCTGWGCAAAGTTTTTGAAGCTTTCTCTCAGTGATCAGTTTACTACATCACCATGCCYCAGAGCCAGCCTTTTAAAATACTATATGATGTTTAATCATCTGTGAATTGTATTGGATTCCACAGGCATCACTGAAGTATATTTTTGGGGTTTTCAAGTTAATATACTTTTGGGCCCTAGTAAGTTAGGAAGTATGTCTTAAGGTGGTTCTGAGTCCTTCAGTGAAGGTGTCACCCCTTCAAGGCTGTGGTTTCCATTGCTTAATGTCACAGGGGCTATCCTTACATAGGAAAAATATAGTGTTTCTAGACAAGGATTTGATACTAATTACTGTGTTCTCTAACTTTATGTACAGCTCTGGGCTTGGATGTTCAGTGTCTTCCTTTGTGCTYGGCTCCCAAAATAGCTGTCTTCTCTGACCTGGCCAGTTGGGGACCAGTTTGTAGTTAGTATTTGTGCAGAGTTAACCTTTGCTTTCTTCCTCTCAYAGCTACAGTAGCCTTTGTCTGTTCATCTCCTGCACACCTCCTCACACTGTGTAGGGAAGGTGGCAATAGTAGCGGCAACAAATGCCCCTTCTGCTTCTTCAGGAGTAGGAAGCTGATGCCTTGGCATTCCTGGCCTCCTGCTCATCCAGACAAAGAGAACTTGGGTCATTGCTGTGGTCTCTGGTGAGGTACTGGTAGAACAGATAGCATGACTGACAGACAACTGAAATACTTGCTTTATTTTTCAAAGCTTTACTGCTCTTGAGCCATACAATTTGAAAAACTCATGGCTTGTGCAGAGGGCAGCACCAATCTGCAAGGTGGACCTTTGTGCTGTGTTCTCAGTCACCTGGCTGCTGCAGGGGTCATCRGCTTTGCAGGTTTCTCCCTGGGTCTCTGTAGCTGCTTGTGARTTCCTCTCCTTGCCAGCCAGTGACAACCTTGTGGATATTGGACAGATGTACASAAAGGGAAAGAGAATGCAGGGCAGGGAGAGAGGCTTCTTTTCATGGTCTGTCTCTTCTTGCTTCCTTTACTCCTGCTGCACCTTTCTGACACATTTTTGGARCTTTTGAGTTTTGAAGCTTGTGAATTTTCATTTCCAGTTAGTTCTTACTTGCAATTTAGATCTCAGCCTTGAAAAATTTCCATTTGTTGTCAGGTTTGTGCCAGGCAGTCACTACTTGTAGCTGCAGTTTCTTTAGTGTGTGTGGTTTCTCTGTCATTGTCCCCAGCCTCCACTGCACATGTGTGCCCCTATTCATACATATACGTGTTATCACTTTTGCAGAGACCTGTGGGTATCCCTGACAGTGTTTTCTGCTTTTTCTCCTCTCTCAGTTTTCCCTGTCAACAGTCCCCTTGCCCATCTTGATTGTCACTGTGTGATGAGAGCAAATGACACAACAATGGTTTTGGCTGATACTTGATGTCAGCCATGCCCTTGTGCAGTYCTGGCTGCCTCTTTGTCTTGGTGCTTGAAGCACAGAGAAGAGTCCAGTGTGAGTAAGCTTTGAATGAGCTGTTCACCTGTGACAGCTCAGTGCTTTCATCTGGTGTGAGGGTGCATTGAGCACAAACTAAAGAGCTTGGTCTCCTGTCCAAGAGGAAGCCTGCTCCTCTTGGCATAGTTATTAAAGTGAAGTGGTGGAAGAGTACTGAGAGTTCCCACAGATTTTTGCTTCTAAGATATGTAGTGCAAATTTTTTTTCAAATAGATTCTTCCTTCTTCTAGATGACTTTCTTTTATCCTGAAACTGAGCTGTGGCAGAGTGCAAGAGGGTTGGAAATAAAGTTGCGTTGCACCTGTGAAGCTACATGTCCAACCTTTGAACAAGGCAATGTCAGCAAAGGCCAAGGGGTTAGGTGGCTGTGGCTACTCTTTAACTTGTCTTTAGTTATGTTCTGAAGGAATCATACTAACCTCTCTGGTTACTGGTCATTACTGCTGATCCACACCTCTGGTTATTATTTGAGATGTTTTGGGAAAGTATGAACAGTTTATATCATATGGGTGGTAATTCTGACCTTGCAGAGGTACTGATTTACAYCTGCAAAAGGAGTACCTCCACTCTCTCCTTGGTCAGAGTAGTCACAGGACAAGAGGCAATGGTTTTGAAGTGAGAGTAGGTTTAGGTTAGATATTAGGAAAAAATTCTTTACTGTGAGGGTGGTGAGACACAGGTTGCCCAGAGAAGCTGTGGATGCCCCATCCCTGGAAGTGTTCAAGGCCAGGCTGGATGGAGCTCTGACAACCTGGTCTAGCAGAAGGTGTCCTTGCCCACAGCAGGGGTGTTGGAACCAGATGTTCTTTGAGGCTCTTCTGTGATKTTATGATAAGCCTTAATTTCTGAATTTCTAGGCATTGGGAATTTTTCTTGTCATAATAGTCCGTCCAGTATTGTTCTACCTGAGGTTTTTTTGATGGATTTGTAGATAAAGCAGTTTAAAGAGTTGTGTCTTGTAATGTCTGAACTCAGCTTTGACTTGGACAGTCTGTAACTGCAGATTTGTATGGATACTTCTGTGCAAAATGCAAATCTGCTGGGTTGCTTGTGGCTGAAATCTGGATCTGGTGGCTTCAGCAATTCTTTTCTGGGTTTCTGTTACTAATTTCTATTCTGGCCATTGTCTCTTAATATTTTTTTTTCAGCCAGAAATTGCCCAGCATCATGGATATCTCTCTTTCATTTTTCTCTCTCAGCTGCATTCTAGTCTATTATCATGTCAGCTCCTTTCTTGATAGTCTTCCTTTGTGTGTTCCTGTACCATAGGGATATGGAGATAGTAATGGATCAGGAAATAAGGAAGATAAAACCTGTCCTCATTTTCTTCCACTTTCCCTTGGTGTTGCCTGCACGCAGGCAGCAGATGTGCAGCCCCTTCTGCAGCAGTGTTCAGCTCCCCAGCACATGAAGTATCTGGTGTGGGGCAGGTTTCCCGTGGGCTTCATGATGGTGGGGGCTTCTCTGAGCAGTTGCCTCTGTGCCACATTAAGATAAAGCATCCCAGAAGTGCTGTTGGACAGTGTTTGCCAGTTYCCCCTGCAACCATTGCGTGTCTTTCAGGAACTCCTGCCTTCTTGATTGCAACCCCCATTCCTTCCTGAGTCAGGATTATCACTGTSTGTTTGTTGAAGCATCCTGTGGGCCAAAATCCACTGCTGTTACAAAATCAGCAAGCAGGGCCAGTCCTGCCAATGTTGGTGATGCCAACCATCAGCTTCTGAGGAGATGACGTGAATTTTGTTCAAATACTGTACCTGCCAGAAGCGCGGTACAGATCAGTGACATCCAGGGTTGCAAACCCCATGTCTGTGCCTGCCTTCTCTTCTTAAACTACACTATTTGTTTTACTGATATCACCCATRGATTAGCATGCTGCAACCTGGTTGCTATAATCTAGAGAGGAGAGCAAGAAATTATTGTGTAGAAAGGAAGAAGTCCTCTGAAAGCTGTGGTCCTTAATTCTAGTCTGACAATACTATTGCAATAAGAGAAGATCAGAGGTCACCCTGGAAATATTTTGGGTTTTCTTTATTCTCTGGAAGCAAATTCAGGCTGATACTTCTTCAAACAGGAAGGAAGTAAAATGCTGTAAAACTGTCACCCCTTGTGTGTTGGAGTGACCAAAATCAAACAGAGCTAAACTATGCATGGTGTAGATAAACACAGATGCCCTTTTTTTTTTTGGCCAAGATGTAAGTAATAAGTGGGTAAAGGGGAATTGTAAAGGGAATCCCTTTGTAGGGATTTAGAACAAGATGAGTAACAATYTGCTTTTAATTCAGTGTATTATCTTTCTGTTAGTCTTCTGGTTTATTTCTGTCCTTTGTGGTGTTCAGTGGTCCTGGCTCTAAACAGAGCCTTTTGTCTTGGATGAGGTTTTCATTAGTRAGAAGGGTAATGTTTCAGAGGGCCATGTTCAACAAGCTGCTTGTGTAACTGGGCAAGCAGTTAATTTGACTGAAAATGATACCATTCCTTTTCATTATGTGCAAATGTAGGTGTTGCAGTATAGTTGCTTGGTTGCTCATTCGTGTACAGGCACAAGTTCAGGAGCCTGTGGAAATGCTTCCATTTAAACATACTTTTTCTTTCCCCCACATTTCATGCAGACTTAGCAGTTGGGCCAAATAGCTAAAAATCCTCAGGGATTTAAAGGATTAAATGAGAACAATTGTTTTGGTGTAGGGAGGGCTGAAAAGTCCTGAAAATATGACAGGAGGTTGTTGCTGTGGGACCTGGCTAGTGAACTATACAGCCACCTCTGTTATGTGCATAAATATAACTGTGAGTGGTGGACTGATGGGTTGATGGGGATTTGATTGCTGGGAAAATTAGGGAAAAAAAAAACAACACAAAAGCCTCGTGATAGTACTGATGACTGACCTGAAGGTTTTCCACTGGGCTATTTGGTGAAGGTGGTGGGAAGATGCTTTCTAGTGAATGTTAACAAATTTGTTTCTCCCACCAGATAACAAAGTCCATGCTAGTTTTCATTCTCCTTTGGCTGGACTCTTCTATTCCCACTGGCTCCGTGAGTAACCTGTTCTTTCATGTTTTTCTGTTTGTCTCAGGTACTGAAAGTTTCAGGCCGGAGGTTTTCCTGTGCTCTCTGTAGCTGCTGCCTGGTGCTGCCCTGAAGAAAAGCAGTGTTGGGAAGGCAGGTGCTGCCCTGAGGAGAAGTGCTGGGAAGGCTGCCACCCTTTGCCTGCGGGGTGTCTGGGCGAGGCTCGTCACAAGGCCTGCTGTGCTTCCCTGCGCCGGCCGCCATGGAGACCTTATCCCAGGACTCTCTGCTGGAGTGCCAGATTTGCTTCAACTACTACAGCCCGCGCCGGCGGCCCAAGCTGCTGGACTGCAAGCACACCTGCTGCTCCGTGTGCCTGCAGCAGATGAGGACCAGCCAGAAGGACCTGCGCTGCCCCTGGTGCCGCGGGATCACCAAGCTGCCTCCGGGATACTCTGTGTCCCAGCTGCCCGACGACCCCGAGGTGATCGCCGTCATCGCGATCCCCCACACCTCGGAGCACACCCCCGTCTTCATCAAACTCCCCAGCAATGGCTGCTACATGCTGCCCCTGCCTCTCTCCAAGGAGCGGGCGCTGCTGCCGGGAGACATTGGCTGCCGCCTSCTGCCCGGCAGCCAGCAGAAGTCGCTGACGGTGGTGACCATCCCCGCGGAGCAGCAGCCGCTGCAGGGCGGCCTTCCCGCCGAGGCGGGCGCGGAGGAGCCGGACCGCAGGGGCGCCGTGAAAAGCTCCACCTGGTCGGGGGTGTGCACTGTGATCCTGGTGGCCTGCGTCCTGGTCTTCCTCCTGGGCATCGTCCTCCACAACATGTCGTGCATTTCCAAGCGCTTCACGGTGATCTCCTGCGGCTGAGGCGGCGGGGGCTGCGCTCCCCCGGGGCTCGCGTCGGTGGTGGTGGGATGGAGCGAGACAATTCCATGCAGCTTTCCCCAGTGACTGCAGGACGCTGTGCACCGGGGCAGTGGTCCCTGGAGGGGCGGCATCGGGCCTCTCGGCAGCCTGCGGAGAAAATCATGTCCCGTGTCTGGCGGCAGTGGCACTGAGGAGGACTGCATGTGTCACCGCAACCATTTATCAAAGGGACTGCAACTTCACAGTGATCTTTTTTTATTGTGTTACGAGATTAAAGACCTCTGTGTAGCTGATTATACTGTGAAGTGTACAGCGCGGGCTCTTCTTTAAACACAGTATGTTAAAATCAGAACTGCTCCACGTAGAATTAAATGAGAATTGGCACACAACTGTACGAGGTGTTCAATACCGGTCCACACATGCATTATTTTTTAATCAGGGGAGGGAGGGAGACTCGTAAAACAGAGAAATCATTTAGCTGGTAAAGCATTTTATATGTTTTAAATGGCGCATTAATTAAACCAAGTTAGGGAGTTGTACAATAGTTTTTAAATGGAAGCATTTTACAAGCAATCATTTGCTTCCTTGCTATCTGTTTTTTGCCTGTTTTTCCCCATTTCTTTCAACTACAAGGAAGTGGTACTTCCAGCRTCTTTTATTTGAAGGAGCTTTCAAGAAGAGACACAAAGTGAGCTAGAAAGAATACCTGAAAGTGCAGTCAAAACAGTTCTGCCTRATCAGCTTTATGGGAAGGATGGCTTTGCATGGTAAACATTGGACATGGTGTTTTACCTCCAGTCTGGCTGCAGACTTCCTAATGACCTGGCCTTTATAGCTGTTAGTGAAGAAATGGGTCATGAGAAGTCCTAGGACTCCTGCGAGGATGTGATGACATACTGCTCTTCATTTTCTTTTTCTGCAGGTTAAGTTTACTTAATTGTTTTTGAAGAATTCAGACCTATTTTGCCTCCCTCTTTCCTAGGAGTGCAACTGTGCACTAATGGGTGGTGTGACAGAGTTGTTGCTCTAAGAAAGCTTCACCATCAGAACTCAGACCAAGGATTCTTGTATGCAGTCTTCTTGTAAGAGGCAGTGACATATCTCAGAGAAGAGTCCAGGCCAGCCTAACCTCTTACTGGGTGGCCCACCCCTCTTAAATTGCTGTGGCTGTCCTGGTGTCAGAATGTCTCTTCCCATGTTTCAGTCTTACTAATGTTGATGATTTTATAAGGACAGGTTTGAAAAACAGACACTGGAAGTGTCTCCCTCCACCTGTGACTGTMATGAAAACCCAGTCATTTGCAGTTCACTTCTTGGGAAGAGCCAAATTCCTGAATGTTCACTGCAGTAGCACCTTGTTTTAAGCTATCCCACTAGCTTTAGTAGTACTGCTCWTAAGTAAAATAGAGCCCAGTGTGAATTTAGGTATTTGGCAAGTCTGATTGCTGAAACTTACATGAGATTTAGGGATTCGATCAAGGGGCACATGGCAAACCTTTAATAAGACAGAAAAATCTGTTGATTTGCACTGCTTCTTTTTGTGAGTACAAGGCCTAACCTTCCTGAAATGTGTCCTCTTGTTGTCTGCCTACTGCTCTTTCTAATTCTYGGAGATTGCTGAATGCCATATTATAACATAGTTTTGACTGTGCAGTGCCCAAGTTGGCTCTGTAGTCATCCTCRGTTTTCTGGTTTTGTCACAAAATCCAGTTGCTG
Organism: Alauda arvensis; assembly: GCA_902810485.1. Classification (NCBI taxonomy): domain Eukaryota; kingdom Metazoa; phylum Chordata; class Aves; order Passeriformes; family Alaudidae; genus Alauda; species Alauda arvensis. The sequence continues at coordinate 2,240,802 of CADDXX010000057.1, forward strand.
GTTCACAGTAAACATTCTCAGCTCACACTTCTGTCAGGAACATACCTCTAACTTCATGCTGGATTTCTTTCCTTCCCTGTTTCTAAACCACCATTTTCTTCCTTGATTCCTGTTAATGGAAGAATMTAACATAGGGTGCTTAGTTGTGATGATACGTGTTTGGTCACGTATGGAGAGGAACCGTTGTGCTGATTTTTATCTACTGTCATATGTATGAATAGCACAGGGGGAAAAAAAAAGTGTTCAGATAACACATTCAGTTGCCTTTTCTGTGCAAGGCCCATGTGCAGTATGCCTTGAACCTGGCTTGCAAATGTTGTAATTACATGGCCACCTCTCCGCAGCATGTTTCATTTGGTTGCAGTAGGGAACATCAGGTTTTCCYAAATGTGTCTCGTGAACGTGCTTGTCTCTTGTTGCCAGTAGCTAGCCAAATTTCTACTGACATCCATGCTATGCTGCTTATTGTGTAAAGGAAAGCCAGTTCACAAAAAATCCTGCCTTTTATAAGACTCTTGAGGAACTGACCAGGCACAGGACTTGACCCTCTACTGCCTTATCCTGTAGCAATTGCTGGGTGTATGAGAAGCCTGTGGCATAGGTGAAGTATGCTCCCTGGTGCATTTTGCACCAGCTTCTGCATTTGTTTATCTGAGTTATCAGTGAATGCACAAAACCACGAGGCAGCCAAGGAGCAGGTCCTGGTGACACAGTGGTGGTAACGTTACYTCCTTCCAGCCATACCTGCCCGACTGAAGCTCTTGAGGCCGAGGATTCTCTGGCATTGCAAAGAGAGGCCCTCTTCATCTCCATATGGAGAGTGCAGAATAAAAGAGGAATCAGAAATTAGGTTAAAATACCACACTGCATAACACATTATACAACAGGCAGACCTGGAGTTTATCCGGAATTAATGAYGTGTTATATTAGCAGAATACCATCCTGTACTACGTAACACAGTACATTGTTTTGTTAATATGAATTTCCTGTACTTTTGTGCCTGCTGAAATGCATGTTTGACCTAATTTCTGATCCAGACATTTGCCTGCTCACAGCCTTGTGTAAGAGCAATAAGTAAAACCTCAAGATTTTTGCCTGCGTGTACACGCATGGTGTGTATGTTCATTCCTTTTTATAAATAGGAGTTCTGGAARAGTTTTTGTTCTGGCTTTAGACTGTGACTAGACTTTTAAATTTGCAGCTCTCATATATGTTAGRTCACCTAGCTTTTTTGCTGACTTGTGTAGAAATGAACTAAATAGTTTGTTGTAATGTACAATGTTAAAATGTTTCTCAAGTACATCAATAGTCATACTACTTTAAAAATGCAGTGCAGTCTGTCCCATTCCTTGGTTCAATACCTGGCATTAAAAAGTGATACTGCTAATTTTTTAAAAATTATTATTATTTCARAAAAACAGCCTTGTCTTTGTAATTTTTTCCTTTGGGGAGAAACRCATTTGGACTTTGCCAAAATCATCCGGTTCCAGGGTAGCTTTTGTTCTCTGGTGTCCAGTAAGAAGTCACTGCCCAGTTCCACCAAAAAGAAAGACTGAATCTTACTGTGACCCTCTACTGTTAGAGAACCCAAAACTCATGCCAAAATGTGTGGATAATTATTCAAGCACCTGCATTTTTAGAGCACATTACTCTGTATGAATGTGTATTTATTTGCTTGTTTAATAGGAAGGATGTGTGTGTTGGGATCCAGCTTCAGTTTTTTGCCTGGATGGTCCCAACTTCCATTGTTGGCTTGTGCTTTGCTGGCAAACAGACTTTAGGGTTCACTCTGTGAAATTTTGTTTAGTGAATTTTAAAAATTCAAAATATGCAATTTTGGTATGCAGGATTTTTTTAGGAAGTTGTGTGTTCAGTGATTGTTCATGCTTAACCACGATGTAAAGGAGCCTGTATGTTTTGTAAACATGGAGCAGTCATGAGTCCAAAGTTTCATCTTTACTAATGAAGCTCATTCTGAATAAAATGTTAGCAGGAAAAGAATGATAGYAAGTGAATTATGGTTCCTCTGTTATTTTCCCATCTAATGAAGGGCATGGAAGGGTATTTGGCAGAATTGCTCTATGTTGTATGAGAGGGTGGCTGAAATTCATCACTCAGTGTTTAAAGATAATGTATAAAGTATGGGTTGTGGTAAATAGTAAAATCAGTGAATTCATGTTTAATCAGTATGGAATACAGAATTATACCCTGATGACTGCTGAGCCACAAAACTTTTTTCTGTTTTAATAAAATTAAAAACTTTGGGTAAACGATTTCCTTATAGGAATTAGGTATTGCTGGCCTTCACTTAAGCTTGCATCATGCAGACTGGTTTACTGGTTCCCTCTTGCCTTGAGCCCCCCTTCCCCATGATTGCTGGAGCCATGGGCATCCAGCTTTTTTTGATAGTGCTGATGGTTTTCTAGAGCAGAGATGGTCGATATTACACACTGGTTTTGTTACATTCACAGCAGCGCTGAACCGAAACCGAGCAATTAATGCATGGTCTGAACTCTTCCATAGATGTCCCAGAATCAAAAGCTCCAGGCACCAGTTTATCATGTAAATTGAGCCAAGCCTGTGTTGTCAGGGTCTTTTCACAACAATGCCAGGGAGCAGAGGATGTTGCTTCCTCACACTCATGAGAATGGATCTGTACTCACCATCCACAGCCAAACTAGCCCCAGGAAATGGAGCCTACTCTAACGAGACACCTGTGTGAGTACTGCAGGAGATGGTCACATGTGGAGTGAACACCTCTCTAGTAAGTGTTGGGGTTGAAATGCCTCCTTATCCCAGTTGCACAGAAGGTGTGGCTTGAGGTTTGTTTTTCCCAGACCTTTTCTGTGGGTGGATGGAGGGGGAAGGGAGGGAAGAAGGTACATGGCAGCAGATGAATCCCAGCAACATCTGGGAGGCTGCTGAAAGATCTGCTGGCCCTGAAGGCAAGGTTTTGTGCAAGAGCTTCAGCGGGACAAGATTGTCTGTAAATGTAGTGGATTTAGAATGTTAGTGACCTTTCTGGTGCTGTACAGTGTTCGTAGGCCTGACAGYTGAGCTTGTTGTGTTCTCTCTCTTTGTCACTTTACCTCTTGCATGCTCGTGTCAACAAGCAAAGCTTCTTGCTTCAGCCTCAAGTTGAACAATTTTCAAGACATTTCTTAAGTTGCCCTGAGCATCTCTAGTGAAAAAAAACTAACCTTCCAAGATCAGTAAAATTTAATGCTTAATGAATGCTCAGAAAATGCATTTTTTCAAGCATTGTCTTGTGCTTCAATATATTTTTATTGTAGTTCTAAATCCTATAATTTTTYGTGCTAATCGTGTTCCTGAATATCAGAGTCAATTCAAGGGATTAGTTAAGATCCACAGGCAGAAGAAAACGTTTCCTATCCATCCCACAGTCCCCCTTCAGGTCTGCATGGGTCTGTTTTCACTCTCCTCATCCATTTCACACTGGAGCACATACTAATGGGCATGAAATGGGAATTCATGGGCATGTCTGGAGCACCCATGCATATGAGCATAGGGATGTATTCCCCCGTGCTGGGGGGCATGCACACAGGACATGCTCATGGATAGTCAAGAGGGCTGCTAAAAGAGCCTCAGGCTCTTCTGTCTCAGGAAGGTCATGTACTTCATGGTGCTGGGACAGCTTGGTAACATGAAGCTTTGTTATGGCTACCTGCATTTCCTGTGGGGTGAGTTGTCACCTCCTCTGAGCTGTCCCCTGCAAACCAACTCCTGCTGCTGTTGGATGGAACTCTCTGCTCCACAGCTGACACCTCTTCTGGAGTTCAGGTGAGGAACCATTCATTCCTCTGTTCTTCCAGGCTGGAATARCCACCCAAAAGGGAGCAACCAATGYCTGGGCWTCTRGTTTATAAGGAGTTTGTAAGATCAACTAGAGTTCTTTGGAAACAGAACTACATAGAGCACTCTTTCCAGCTGGAAGGCAACATACAGACTTTGCCTTACTGGTTTTAAAGAGTGAAGAGTGKCTGGAAAAGGAAAGGGCGCCTGAAAATGAGCACACGATTGTACACTAGCCTGGAAATTCAGATCTATATGTGCAAAAACATCTACTGGGCATAATTTGCAGTGGCCTGCTTACGTCATTTCTGCCAAATTGTGTCTCAAGAATGCCACTGAAACTCCAGATCTTGCTTTTCCCTTGACACTTTTGAGCTGGGAAGCAGCTTATTTCAAAAGTGCAGTTTTCTACCTCACTGAAAGACTGGATGGATGTACAGAAATTTTTTAGGGTACTGAATAGTCACTGAGGCTCAGGACTTGGACTAAAGCTGGACAGGGATTCAGTGGGGAGAAATTGGGATAAAAAAGCCAAATCTTTAATTCTCAGTGTGTGCAGTTGAGTCACATAGTTTAAAATAAAAACCTTGCATGTGTGTCCCCTAGATAAATAATGAAGTTGACAAAGTTGGTAATGCCAAACAGCTGAAAACAGGGCTTAATGAACATACTAGATCTGAGAAGCTGAAAACAAAAGAAGTGGCTATTTGGTACAGCTATTGCACTCAAAATAAATAGGATTAGGTTGGGGTCTGTAGCTTTCTGGCTTGGTTTTCGAGATTAAGTTAAAAAAAAACCAAACCTGAACTGAGAAACCTGAGTGGTTTCAGGCTGAAGGTTATTTACATACCTATCTTGAGAGTTATGAAAAGATGAGTGTGTGTTGTCACTGCACTCATCAATTTGGGAAGCATTGCCCTATAGGTGCCTGCATGCCCTGACTTGATCTGAACCACTTGTGTTTGCATCTGCTTGAGAGAAATCTGGATGTGCCTTAGGATGGGGGGGTGGAGGAGGAGGGGGGAAAATCATCTTCTGCAAGATGGTTTGAATTCAGGTGTCATTGTAAAGTGTGTGATCTCACTGAAGAATTTAAAAACAGTGCTGAATCTTACAAGACTGTCAAAGCAGTCTGTCATGTGGTAGACACATGGGGCTGGCTATGAGCATATCAGGGAGATCAGTTTCCCAAGTATGGCCAATTTGCTGACTGAATTGTAAATTAATAATTTCTCCCTTAATTTTTTTTGAATAATGGTTGCAGATGTTTCTTGGAGATTTGATTATGGAATGTGTTTAAATACTGGGGACAAAGCATTGAAAGCTGAGAAAGCACTGAAGTAGTAAATTTGAGGAAGACAAAGAGATTCAGTTGCAGATGATTAAATACTTTCTTGAGCAGAGGTGGACTGTACATTCGCATATTTGTTTCTTGATGCTTGTATAGCCTGCACAATTCTTAAGGAGCATTTGAAGTAAAAAGCTTTGCTTTGGGGAAGGCTTTATTTTGAAATTTGAAAGAATATTGACTAGGAGAGGCACTTTAATACCCCAGGGCAGCTGTTCTCAAGCATTTGAATCTAAAACCTTTCATTTCTGTAGCTGCTGTTTTTAATTGCTTATTGCAACATAGCTGAGCATTCTGAATTTATGGTGAAAACCCCCACCACCTTGCAGTTCAAACCCACACCAAAACCCACCTTAGGAATCCAGAACAATGATGGTTTAAAAAGCTTGGGAGAAATAAATTGAATTCTAATCACTTCTGCTATGCTGAAATGCTGAGGGATTTGCTAAACCTACAGGTTGATAAAACTGAATCCCTGCTTAGTGGTTGTATTTGCTAAACCAGCTAACTGCAATGGATATATAGTGTGTTCTTTCTTTTTGACCTCCTCTGGTTTAGAGAAGACAAGATTTGGACAGTTGTAGCTGGATTGAACAGCATGATAAGAGTTGTAAAATGTTACCAGCAAGGAGTGTGGTTTTGTGATAAACAAAGGATTGCAACACTGAATGTCTTTCGGCAGCCATCCAGGCAGAACAAGCATGCAGCAGCTCCAGCAAACCCCTGGGATCGAGAGAAATGTCAGGAATAGTGCATAAATGAGGATATTTTTTAATACCATAGATACTGTCTGTTATTGCTGATGCCTGACATCTTTGGGTTGGGGTTCTTTCTTTTGTCTGTTGTTACAAGCAGCCTAAAAATCACTTTGTGATTCCTTAGGAGTGTTCTGTCTCCTGTTTCCTCTTCTTCAGCCCTTTGTTTGGGCCATCCTGTTTCCCTACAGATTTGCAAGAGGAAAGTTACMTTTGTATGAATGACTGCAAATTTCTGCTGCATTTTCAGTGATGAAACTGCTAACAAAGTCTTCACAGAAACAGGAACATCTCCAGGGCTCCCAAGTTCTATTTGCAATACCCTATTATCTGCTGTTAYTATCATAGGTCCTTTCTAAATCAGTATTTTGGATTATTATTTCTTTAATATAGCCCAAATGTTTTTGAAAAAAGCAACAGCAGAACAAGATAAGGCAACTTGGAGACTAGAGATTATTTGCACAACRTGATTTTTAAGGTAGGATCATTTATTAACATGAATGGATATTTCATTTTTTTATTTGGTTGTTGGGGTTTAGGTTTTCTTTTTTTTTTTAGTTCAGTGTATCAGTGACATTAATTTTGCCATTCCACTTCCTTTGGTGAGGGAGGGAGATAAGGAAAAAGAAAATCCATATTCATGGCTTGGATTAAATCTGCTGAGTTTCAGTGTGTGTGTGTGTGCTTCTGTTTTGTAAAACCTCACAACTTCCTAACAGCAGAAAACTGCAGCAGCACTGAAATCTTAATGGMACATCACGTGCTGCCTGTTAGGTTTAAAATGCCTGCTGAAATGTGCAGAGCCTGGATTTCTGGCTGTGGAGCACACAGAGCACTGCATGTGGAATTGSTTGTGACTGTCAGTTCTCTGAGACCAAACTCGAGTCTTAAGCYTCATTTAGAGCCATTAGCAGACTTGGGCTCTGAGGATCTGTCACATGCCCTCAATGCAGTGGCAGCCCTGACTTTATAGATCCAAAGCAACCAGCCTTTGATAGGGAGACATTTACAAATTATGAGGGCAAGTTATGCACCTCCTTAAGAAATTCCTGAATGCTTGATTTGGTCAATGACTCGGCTTTYGCTGAAGGAAATGRAAATTTGGTTRAATCTRTCCTACCCTCCTGTTCTTGCTTAGTGGCCCAGAGGAAGGAGGTGTCTTGGGATGGGTGTTGAACCAGGGGATGAGATGTGACCCACCACAAATCTCTGTTGAAACAATGGCCCCATAAGTACATACCTCAGGTAACACTCCTTGCTGGAATGGTCCAATGTGACATCTCTGGTAACRTCATAGGATTCCTCTGTTGTTGATAGGACTTCTAAGCTTTAAAGGAAACTGAAATTCCGCAAGATGCCTTCAGCTTTCTAAGTTGACAGAAATGTAAAGCTTTTCTGGCCATTAGGTGCTCTTCTAGTCAGCTTCAGGTGAGGAAAGTCCCAAAGTAACCTGCCTTGTGGCAGGGCACTGAGGGTTAATGTGCTGCTCAGATGCTCTTTTGCATAGCCTCTAAAAAGTATTTCTCATCCTTCCCCTCCTCCCTCACCCTTTTTTTTTTTTTTTTTTTTTTTTTTTTTTTGGAAAAAACAAAAACAGACACTAAGAAAAACAAAAAGAAGAGTAGAGCTGTTCTTCATGCAGGCCACGTTTATACCATCTGTTCTGTATCTATTTAAACTCTGTTGGGAGAAAGCAGAGGTGCCCCTGAATTTCAGCTATGCTTCAAATGAATCCCATTGGGCTTCCTGTTTTGGAGACTAAACCTTGCTAAACAGAGGACCTCTGAGAAGAAAAAAAAGATTTTTCAAGTCCCAGGAGTGAGCAGATGTGGTCTGTGGAAAGAGCAGAGGGAGCAGTGGCAGTGCTGGGGAGCAGCAGGCTGGTGCAGCTCAGGGCAGCAGCAGCAGGGCAGCACTGGCTGCACACACACAGATTCTCTCGGGGTGCTGCTTGACAGCTTCCCAATGTGTGTTTTGCACTGCTTGCAGTTGGTATCCGTTTAAATTACTTCAGCTACTGTATCCCTGATTGCTCCAAAGACGTTGCAAGTGAGCTGTAACCTAAAGCAGACATGAAAAGCCCATCCCACAGGGCCTGTCTTTGCACTATCCCCATTAGCAAAGGTTTCTGTACTACTAGGGGAGATAGGAAGGAGTGAGGATGCTTGGATGGTTGGGGTTTGTTGTCTTTTTTTGAAGGCAAATAAACTTTGACATGTGTTAAAACAAAAAGGCAAAGGAAAAATACTGAACGGTTTTTATGTCAGCTGAAGTGTCCTCAGCACAGCTTTGAAGTGAGAGCTACTCCTCTATCTCAGTGCCAACTTTGAAGATGTGTGTCTCTATTCACATACTTAGTGTGTTAATTAAAACAAGAGCTGAATGAAGGCTTGTCTCTTATTTTAAGAATAGCTGCACCAGGAAGGTTGAGTCTAGCCTCAGGCATGCAGGTATTACATGGCTCTCCTAAAGCTCTACCTCTGCTCCTTGTTTTACACTCTGYTGTACATGGTCCCTTGCCTTCCCTAGGCTCCCTCCCAGTCCTCATTAATTATATTCTAGCTAAATAAGAGGACTGGCAGTGTTCAGTGGTTGTGAACTAATGTGTTCCAGAGGCRAGAACATGGATCATGGATGTTTTCCAGAACTTCCCCCTTTTTTTTCTTGTGAATGGCCAACCAGCCTCTATAGACACAGAACCTGCTGGGCCACCATGTCAAAACCTTGCCAAATAGTTACTTTATAAGTGTGAAATCAAAGTGCTGGATAAATCAGAATGTCCAGAGAAGCATTCTTTGCTTGCTGTGTCTGTCCTAGAAGGTGTCTCCAATAACTGCTCAGTTTCTAACCACCCCCTTCTCTCTGGCTTGTTTTAACACATGGTACTTTTGTAGGTCAACCTTTGTAGTCTTGCATTTTGTACAGGTGGAAATGCCACTTTAATGAGAACAGTTCAGGCACATTTGCTATGATTAAAATTCTTAAAAATTATTTTCAATAGAATAGTGTGTGCTTTTTTTTTTTTTTTTTAATGCAAGTAAAATTGGCTGGGACAGTCACTCATCGGTTCCACTGAGAGCTTTAATAGAGTTGCACAGTAATTAAGAAAGACTGAGATCCTTAGCCAAGTTTCAGAYGGGTGGAGGTGACATTCAAGTGGTCCCTCAGAAAGCCAGTATTGCAAGCTTGTGAGAGAGAGGGAGAAAAGTTTGCACTCCCCATGTTTTCCTGGTCAGCTTTACCTTTTCCAGTTTGGTATAACTTTGATCTTGGCTTARGTGCAAATCTCTGTCCTTTGGGACAGGAGCTGTTGTGATTTCCCCATGAACACTCAGTGATGCCTGAGTGCACATGTGCTCAGCACACTCACAATCTATGCTCATGTGTACATCTAGAGATGCTCTCTCAGCTCCTTAACTTACATACATCCTTACAAATATGGAATTAATAGGCTACTGGTATTAAATGAGTGTAAATCCAGTGACTTCAGGGGACCTCTGAGGAATTGCAACACCCAGAGTGAAGATCAGTAGAAATAGRTAACTTTTTATGTTCACCAACMTCTGAAGTTTCAARTCAGTGTATTATTCTGAACAGAAGTGTGGCTAATTTTCCTTGTAAATCTTCCATTTTATTAAGCCTGATTTCCTATGGAAATGAGACATGCCCCYACATACTCTGCATGTGTGTGTCCCTTTCCACTGACCTTTCAACTCAAATTTAATGCAATGATAGCTATCCAAAAGATAATTAAATTTCTGTTTTGATGATGTGTAAGTAAAAGAGTAGAGGGAAGAGAGAGACAGATCCTGTTAGTCCCAAATATTTGAAAAAGCTGCAGTGTGTACTTGAATTTCATAAAGACCATGTGGAGGATGAACCCCAATAAATGACTCAAGCAGAAGAAAAACTCAAATTGAAACTTGCAGTGAAAAGTGAGRCAGCATAGGAAATTTGATTTTATATTTGCCTCTTTTAATGCAATTAATTTTCTTTTGAAATGCAGCTTCTTCTAGCATTTTATACAAATATTTTTGTCTTGAGTGATGAATTTAAGTGGCTCTGGTTGCTGATACACAGCCCAAGGCAAGTGGAGTTTTGCAGTCACCAGAAGCTGAATCTCTTCATTAGTAGAGTCATAACACAGCTCTCATGACATCACTTTAAACAACTAAGACATTTCACTGAGATGGGGACAGATACCAAGTGGCAGAACTGTAGAGGCACATCTTCAAAGGGAAATGCCTGGTAATGATGTGTCTGACTGGGCTTTAGTACCAAAAGTGAGGCAAATCTATACAGGGCTCTGTCGTTCCTGATGGCAGAGTAGATTATGGTTGGTTTAGCTGGGATGAACTAGGAGTGTAAATTAGGTTAGGTGAGGTAACATTGTTCTATTACTTGAAGCAATAAACAGGAAATTCATGAATTATTGTACCCACAAGCTGCCCTTCTTCAAGGGTGTAATGAGAGTAGTCAACATCAGGTGACTTAGTTATGCCACTTACTGGGAATACTGAGAGAGTAAGAGGGATACAATCTATGGAGGAGAGGAAATTTTGTTGAAGGTCAGAAGAGCTTTTAGCTAAAGAGAACAGGTAGAGAGTGCAAGAGGCAATTGCACTAGTGAAAAATTAAAGTGGTTAAGGGAGAAAAGGCCTGAGGGAGACTTATAATTTGGCATGAAAGATGGATATTCAGTAGATTGCAGTCTAACAGAAGAAGAAATTTCAGGATCCAGTACAGCTGTTTATTCCAAAGCCAGATGGAAATATTCTCAAATAGCAATATATTTTTTTTTCCCCTGTGCCATTAGCAGGCAGGCATAGTGGACATTTCCAGTGTCTTTAAACCGAGTAATACCAAATAGGGCTTTTGAGTAAAGCTCGATATAAGGGCATTTGGTATTTTCAGKTTTGTAAGTCTCATTTAAGGCAGATTTGTCCAAAGACTTGATACATTGCTTCAGTGAGWAAAAGCCTTTCATATGTCATTGAGCTATCTGGAATAGCTGAAAGAGTGCTAAGCASTAAAAACACTTCTGGGGAGCAGAAATTGTGTGTCAGCAGTTACCACTTCAGACAGATGGAGAATGAGAAGGAGAAAGAAAGAGGGGAAGAAAGGAAGAAACTGAACTAGGCTTACCTAGGGGGTTGAATAACCATTAGGAGATGCAGRCTGCCCTGAACCCTGCATTTGTGCCTGTCCCAGACTGCAATGCTGGAATCAAGAGCTGCATCTCCAGTGTGAGAGTTCCATGGGTCACCACGCAAAGGCTGCAAGCATCTGGCAGCTGTCACCTGCTCCCTGCTGGTTTCACAGGTTTGCTCTGCTGAGCTTGTCTTTTGGTGGCGTGCTTCTCTACTTCTCTGAGTACAAAAGGAAAGCAAAATAGGGCCAGYTGTAGTGATTCTGCCACTGGGCTTCCTCTCCGTTGCCAGTGCAGGAAGGTGGGAGGAGGCTCCCTACAAGAAATGGAGTGAGRCAACAGCTGCACACAAAGGTATGAAAAATATTGTTTCATGAAAACCACCCCTTCCCTACCAGCTGAAGGCATTATAAAAGATTGCTGGTAGCTGAAGTCTTATGCAGGAAGACAGGTTAAATTATCACAGTGTTCTTCATGGCCTCCCAGGCAATGAATCAGTGAAGCAGTGAAGTGGGTTGTTGCTTTCACYATGGAGGAATTTATCACAGTAGCCAAATTAATGACTGCTTTTCAGAAGTTTCTCCTGGTATCTGAAGGACTGATTTGCTGTCTGCTGTTTGTTATCTGTGGCAGTTTTAAGTTTCACTGAGGTGAGTAGATTGCTTTGTGTGCTTAATGCCTGAATACAGCCTCCCTAACCTTGATGATGTCCATTGCTTTGCTTTCTTCCTTCGCTGGGCTTGATGATGATATCACAACAATTTATCTGGTTAAGAGCTGGTACCTCATGTCGCCTTGTGGCTACATTAGAGTGATTGCCTCTGCCCCTTCAAATGGGCATGCTTGACCTTGGGGTAGGAGCAGTAAGRCTGCAGTGTTTCACTGGTATTTTAGGTGCTGTGTTTGAAAATGCAGCACAGGGCTCTTGGTGGCACTGGGGAAGGGGATCGGAGCAGCCAGGCTGGAGGAGTGGATGCAAATGAAGCCCTGACTGGAAGGCACAGCACTGACTGGCTGATTTGCACACACCCTGAGCTGGGCTTAGATTATTGCCAGCACTATCCTGGCCTGGGGCTCTCACTTGCATTTTTTTTCTCTCTATGCTTCTATCCCCTGCCACAAGCTGAGGGATGTGGAGCTACAGTCAGAAGGCTGCCAGGACAGGGGCTGCCTGCAAAGTGCAGTGGGTCAAATTAATCCTTCAGGAAACGTTACTGAGAAAAAGGGTGTTGGTTGTGTTACCTGGCAGGGCTGAAAAATATGTTAGTAGAATAAATACAGTGGCATGGCTGACAAWGTATAAAGAGTGGTTTTCTCTCTGACACTATCTTTTACCCAAATATCAAGCCTCCCAACTCATACAAATTAATTTGAGGCTTTCATCAGCTTTATATACAGCTTTTGCTGCTGAGGCATCTGGATACATGTCATGTCTCCAAGTCTTCTGTGTCCAGGACAAACCAGAATCCCTAGGCTTCTACAAATGAGGTGTCTCCTTCACTCAGTGACCCCCAGCTCTCCATCCTGCCTGTATTTGAGAAGAACTACAAAACAAAACCAACCCAAACAACCCAACCAAAAATGTGGAAGCTGTAATTTAGGACATGTTCAGGGGAATCAAAACACACAAATGAGTAAACAAACCAGTGTTTTCACCCTCTTCTGCCYCGGTTAGAAAGCCAGGACAATTGTGCCAGGCAAGCAGCTCCCAAGACGCTGTTCAGTTCTACAGCCTAATGAATGTGTCTCCAGCCTAATTAGTTGGTCAGGGGTGCAGATGAGCTCTTTAATTGCACCAATGTATCATCACTTCTGACCAATCCCAGTCATGCCTACACAAGGAGAACAATGCAACTTGTGCAGGTTTTTGTGGCGGCTCCACGAGGAAGGTGGATAAATCATGGAGGCCTCATTCTGCCACTCCTCACAGAGAGAGATGCTGTGTCAGGAGAGGGGTTTGAAGTGCTGGGCTAACAGTGAGTGAAATACTCCCATCATGAGTGAGTGTTCCTGAACAGCAGATTAGTTTACTGAGCCAAGTGCTTATCTAAAATTAAGCGTTTTCCTGTACTTACACCCTGACGTTCTTGTCTCCAATTATGTTTATTTTGTTTGCTTTTCCTTTTTYCTCTGTGTGTATTCAAATGTTGATGAGAGAAGTCCAGGCAGAGACCAAGGAATGGGTAAGGTCTGAGTAGCACACTAAAATAAAAGCTTGGGTGGAGCTCAGCTGTTAAATCTATATACTTTAACTATTATTGTCTTTGGCWGGATTTGAAATACTAAAGTACCTAGGCAAGAAAACAAATTTACAATGGCTTAGTTAGAAGTTCCTTCTCCAGGAAGAGCTAGAATAAGCAAAACATAACCTGAAACAAGGCCAGATTCCYTTGGAACTTACTGAAAGGGATCTTCTTGAAATCAAAGCAGTGGTGTTCTTTTAAATTAATGCAGATCCCATTTGGCCACAGGCAGACACCCAGTCCCAAAGCTGCATTGCAGAGGTGCACAGTGGAGTGCTGGCAACGCAGCAGAACCAATTCACTTGTGTGATCACTGGTCTTAGGAAGGCATCAGCTGATAATGTGGCATTTCTATGTTATCTCATGCCACAACATCCAGGCAAGGCTCTTGTTTATTTTTCTTCCCAGAACCGGGAAATCCTGCATCTGCTGGCGGGACAAAAGGAGCTGGGCTGGAGTGTTGGGGTGCTACAGCTGAAGCAAAGGGAGGGTGCAGACAACTGCTGGCACAGTAGCCCCTATGTCAGTGTCCCTCTTCACCCTCTAGCTGCACAGCAGCTGGATTGGTTTGCCAGGAGTCCAGTAGAAGCAAAGCAGGAAATCAGGCAGTAGATGTTTTCCTGTGGTAGACAATCTGTTGCACTAATTTTTGTGGTTTTTTTTTTTTTTTTTTTGCCTGTGTTAAAAGCCAGTTTTAAGGGGAATGTTAATATTTCAGCTTCCTCTGCTAGCCTGTTTGGAGGTGGGGAGGTCACTGTGTTAGCATATGTGAGCACCTGAACGCTGCAGGGGAGCTCAGAGCAGCTCTGCTGCCTGACCTTGCTGATGAGCATGTGGAATTTTTCATAGGCAGAAAATTGAATGGAGCAGCTTGCTGCTGACACTGAGCATTCTCTGAGATGCCCTGCTGGTGACCATGCCCTGCTCACATGCTTTGGCAATGGTAATCAATGATGCTAAGGGCAGCAAAAAKATTTCCCTCTAAGGTTAGATGGGTGTTGGTGTTCTGTCTCTACAGGCAGAGAGGTTCAGCTGCTGGGGACACCTGTGCATGYCTGCCACTCAGGATCAGGCACTGGAGAGATGCCAGGTTTTGTTTCCCATGAGTGCCCCATACTTGGACTTTGCAGGAGTGAGGTACACCTGTAGCATCAGGATATTTGGGTGAAACTGAGAATCAGGCCAGATGGTCTAATGATCCCTCCCACCTTCTATAAGGTTGTGTAATGCTGCATCTTTGAGACATAGCACAGTCTACTTGTGCAAACCTGAAAGAAAAACCCAGCACTACCAACCCTCCATATTGCACCTCCTGAAGACCTTGTGCAGCAATTATCTTAAAATACCTTTTTAAAAATATGTTCAGGTGTTGTTTTTAAATGAAGTCTCTGACCTTGATCACTTGAGAGTACATGGCTGAATTAAAAATGAACTGCAAAAAATTTGTTTAAAATATTACCCTGCATTTCAGAATAGGGCTTATATGAAAACTGCATATATATTCAAAGTTGAATTGTATATTAATATATCAACATCAAACCTGTATATTAATGTAATTAAAACCACCCTTTCATTGCTTTGGAAACTATTTAACAGTTGATAAGTTCAAGGGTTAAAAGGTAAAAATTTCAGAAAAACATGGTTTTATCCTTTACTTTGGTAATGTAGTTATCAGTGTTAGTAAACTCTTCCTCTCATATGCCTGTATTGTCTTAATCAAACAGGAAGTATGATGGAGGTATCATGTCAGATTTGGGTAAATGTGCTCGTAGCATGTATTCCTTGAAAGTTTGTGAAATAGTAACAACAACAACAATAATAATAATAATAGTAATGCTGCCACAATTAGATGKTCTTTCATGTTTATCCAAAATCTGTGTGTAAATTCAGAAATAGTGAAAGCTGAAGCATATTTTATAAATGCCCATGTATATAAATAGACATTTATATAGGTGCATGTGCATATATATATGTGTGTGTTTATTTTTAATGTTGCATTTAATGAAAAATTTCACATGGCATTCCTTGAGAAGCCTCAGCAGCACAGAATAGTTTTTGTAAGGTTATAAAAGACTCATAGGGAAAAGCTTGCAAAATCCTTTCATCTAAAATARTGACAGAATCATCACAGACTCACAGAATGGTTTGGGTTGGGAGGGACCTTAAAATTATCTCATTCCAAACCCCTGCCATGGGCAGGGACACCTCTCACTCTATCTGGTTGCTCAGAGCTCATATAATGTTGGAGATTTTACTCTTCAATGCATCTCACCTCAACATGGATCTTTTCAGTTTTGCAAGGGGTGTTCTCTCTCTGCTCTTGTACCCTTTCATGAATGCACACATATGGATGGATATACCTTCTCATAGGAGGTGATTCCAAATTACTAGGTAGCTGTACTCCAATGTTAAAAGATAATCCCCTGGTCCCTTTCATCTTGGAAATAATTTCATGTGAATGTCCTGTGCAAATTGATCTCTATAATACACTGGTGTAATAGATGCATCTAAAAATCTGGAGGAATGTTTCATAACAAAGCTGGATGAACATTACTGTAGACCAGATATTATCTGTGAGTACTCCACTGTATTTTCAACCATCCTTTTTTGCTCAGCAGGAAATTATTCAGAGGTATTATTCAAAGGCAAAAATGTGGAGAGCTGTGGATCAGCAGAGATTCATATGGATCATATGAAAAAATGCAATTGTTGGTACTTTCCTCTTAAGATGATTGCTTTTGCTTCTATTCCTTTGACTAAATATTTGAGGGAAGCAAGCACAAGTAGATAGTCCTGATCTCATGATGCATTTAACAGTGTGCTGGTTCAGGAGGACAGGGTTGATTTTTGCAGTGGCCAGGAGGGGCTATGGCTGGGACCCTGAGGTTTTGTACCACCTCAGGTCGTTTTCCAGGGATGGGGAAAGGGGTCCCTTCTGGGCTGGTGTAGCATGGTGGAGGGAGAGCCTGGGTATTGTCAGGGGTGAGAACTCATGTGCAAAYCCTTTGTTTCTTCACACTTTTGTTATTAATATTATTGCTGTTACTGTTTGTTTTCATATTTCATTCCCGTTTCCAGTAAATTGTTATTTTTCTTATCCATGATCTTTACCAATTCTCCTCTGCATCCTGCTGCAGGGGAAGGGGAAGAGGGAGGAGGAGMAAGTGAGTGCAGGGCATGTAGTTTAGMGAGCCCCAGTGGGAGCACTTMGTTGGGGAGTACCATTTCTAWACCATGAAACAGAACAACCAGGGTAGTTTCCACTGCCAGCTGAATGCAAGTGAGACTCATGCACGTTTCTGTGGTTCTGTTGGTTAATGGAACCTTCCTCTTTGTCTACAACAGTTGGATTTTTTTCCCCTCAAGCTTCTCCAAAGTACAGGTGCTACTAGAGCTTTTCACACTTACAGCCCATAACCCCTCAAGAGCACTGGAAACACTGCAGAGGAATAATTGGTATGCCCGGGTTAGCAGCATTACTTGTAGCTGGGACCTGAAAATATGCAAAATGTTCTGTGGGAGACTTTATAGTGGGGTCTTAACAGGTAAAAGAAATTAGGCTGTAGAGTCTGGAGACAGGGAGGTTGCTGGGGAAAAGGCGCTGTAGAAAATGCACGATGCACACAAATGATTACGTGTGCTTGTAACCTAAACTGAATTGCTGGGATTTCTTACACTATRGCAAGTCGTGTATCATATCTTTCTCTATCCTTTCTGTGGGTCTTCAATTTTCTTCCCTTCACCTGCAGTGTGACAGTCCATTTTTCTATGCTTATGGTTGCCACCTCATGCAAGAAGAAAATACATCATTTCCAGAGTAATCTTGTGTGGAGGRCCAGGCATAAGCAGATAACATGTTTTATTCTCAAGCATTCTGATTGTCGTGAGAGGAAAGTTGTTAATGGAAGAGAGGGTCCTCTGGAGATGAGGCAGCACTCTTCTCAGCCAGTTTTCTTTCCTGCCTTGAGGCTTGTGACTTCCTGGAGGGCTCTAAAGGGTGTCTGTGCATGCACAAATAATGTAATGGAAATGGTGCAAAAAACCTATTTTAAATAAGAGATGTGCACCAGATAAACTAAAAAAGGAAGTGGATCAGTCCCTTTCTCTCTTTCTCTCTCTGTTGACCCCAGATTTGAACTATCCGTGGTGGCAGGACCAACATGGGATCYAAAGACTGGTGATCTTTTTCCTTCTCTTTCTCCCCTTTCTGTCCTTATTTCTGTCCTTCCTTGCTTTGTCTTGGCAAAGTGCAGCTATCATATTCTTACCCTGTACTCTGTACTGAAGTTTGCTGTAAGGATTGGGAACTTGTCAAAGGTAGTTGTAAACGTTGAGAGCTTGTTAGCCAGAACTTCTCTGACTATGTAGTGGGCTGGTTTCTGGAATTACAGTGACTATATAATAAGAGATCCCTTGAGATGTGGACTGATGTCTTTGTTCAACCAGATGAGAATTTGCAATGAACAGCATACTCCCTCCTGAGTGGGCTGGAACATCCTGCCCATGCAGTTATGACCACCATGCAGAGCAGTCCAGGTCCAGACGGAAAACCACCTGTAAACTAAACTATTGACATCTATCCAGTGACATTTCCCACAACAGASATTGTCAGTTGGAGATGTCCTATGCAACTGTACTTTATCCTTGGAAGGGTTTGGGTAGAGTCCTGAAGGCATCCACAGCTGTGAGGTGGAAGTGAATGAATACTGGGCTTCTCCTCAGCCCCGCTACAGGGCTCACTTGGGCTGTGCTTGCCCCCTGTGTTGTTTCACCCTGGTCCAGCTGGAGCTGCACTGCCTGTTTTAGCCATGGGCACCCAAGCTCTGCTCCCTTTGTAGCCTGCACAGAGGAGTCCATCCAGAAAGCTCAAGGGTCAGATAGCACATCTCTCATTCCTTGCTTGTAAATCATCCAGGAGAAATAGTGTTTCCCTCTGGGTTAAAGAACTGACCTTATAATGGTGTCTGCAGCTGGGACTGATTGCAAAAGTAAGCTGCATGTACAGAACCAAAGATGGCCCTTTGGGCTTTCAAAGCAGCAGAGAAGCAGCCACCTAGGAACCATCCGGGATGTGTACCTTTCTCTCCTTTTCTGAAACAAAGGACAGGTATTCTCCTATTGGCTTTTCTGTGAGATGACTTTCTGTGTATTGATTTTATGACCTTTCAACTGCTGTCTCTCAAGTCTTCTGCACTGATAGCATTATGAGGATTAGCTGTGTGATCGGAGCTTGGAAAATGTTTATATTTTTGGTTCTTTCTGAGTCAGATGGGTTCACAAAATCMTTGGGGCTGAATGATGATATCATTTCTCACCTCTGTACTTCACAGGTCAAATTATTGCAGCTGCTAAGAGAATTGGAAGAATTCAGGCCAGAGAATTAGCCTTTGGCATCCATTTCTGCTCTTAGTGAAGCTGAGGGGAAATTCCTTCAGGATCAGAGTGGCTCCMAATTTGTGCACATTTGCTCATGCTGAAACCTGTGGCTGTATGCCACTATGCTGAATTCTGCACCTAAAAATAGATATCTTTGCAGAAACAAGGGGCTTGTTTTGCTCACATTTATTCCTTTATCCCTGACTAGTTGTTTCTGTCTGTCAGCAACAACAAAGCCTCATTGTTTTGGTGCTCCAACTGGGACACATTAGATGTATCCAGTTTTCAGAAACTGCTGAGACTCCAAGCCCTTGAGATACCTGCCCATTGAAGTGTTTCACCTTGGATAGCCCAAAGTGGTGGCAGTTGCTCCTTCTCTTCTTAGTAATATCTGCTTTTAAAAGATGCAGTTTTCTGCAACTTATTGATTTAAAGCCCACCTAGCTTGTGATTGCTCTTCAGATACTCACCTTGGCATTTTGTGGAAAACACTGCTGCTTTTTAGCCAAGTGATCTCTCACTTTTGCTCATTCTCATCCTGCTGACCRTTCATTCTCCATTCACCAGGCTCACAAACAACCTCATTTTTCACACCTACTTCTCCATTTGTTGACACTTTGGGCTCCTGCCCATTGCTCTCCCTCGGCAGTGAGCTCATTCACATTCCATATTCAAAACCCACAACATGATTCATTGAACACCAAAGTGCTTCTGCTTTGCACTGTTTGTCTGGGACTGACCTGAAGGATGACATTATAAATGAGCTCTTACATCTGAATTGCTTTGCCCTGATTAGCAAAGTCAGTAGAAAAYGGCAAGGAGCTTTTGGTCTTGAGTGGGATCAGCTGCTTCTCCAAAGTTTCTCATTGGTCTTACATCTTTGCTTCCCTCTGTTGCACGGAGTGTGCCAGTTTCAGTTTTTAGGCTCCCAAGGGAGATTTTTGAAAAGGATAGTTTGCTACAGATTACTTTCACCAAAAAACCCAACAAACCAACCCACACAAACAAAACCTCCCAATCAAATCCTAAACCAACAGAATGGAAGTGGCATTCAGCTTGAAAAGAGGGGGATGAGCTGGACATTGGAAATGTTGTAAACCATGTGAATGCAACTTTAATTTTGCTGATTTGAGAGGTTTCAGACTGTGCATTTAGAAGATCATTTAAATTAACGGGAATATTCACTCCTCAATAGTAGAATTCAACTTAGAAATTTCACAGTATTTTCTAAATTCTTTGTTGGTCATTCAGACCAACATTCCAAATCCAGATATGTGACTAATTTTGATGCGTGTCACTAAAAGGGAARAACCAAAGATCAGTCTTATTTTTGTCATCCACAGATTAATGTTAAAATATTTCCCCAGTGAGCTTTATATTTTGCCATATTTGCTCAGCTTTTCTTAATTTCAGTTGTATTCTGTTTCCATGCCATGGAAATCTCAGTCATGACCATTGACTGCTGATGCCAAAATCAAGATTTATAGAGCTGTAAAATACTACTCTGAGGGCTAAGGTTTTTTTTTTTGAGACATAATGAGTCTCAGTACACATCATAATAGAGATTACTAAGTGCTTTATTTCACACAATAATTACTGTTGTCATGCAGAACATCTCAGCTTGTGACATAAAAGTGGTACTTTTTCAGACTAATATTAAGGAAAATGAGTTTAAATTTGAGATCTAGAAGAAAACGGTTCTTAAAAATGGTCAGAGTAGGTCGTGAGCTTTCCTAGCACCTGCTATTTTTCACTGATTATGAAAAATGAATTAAACTCTGCGTAATACAATAGGCTGATGAAGAAAAATGGGTTTTTTTTCTGTTATAGAAAGAAGTGAAATATAGAAGTGGAAGCAGCAAATGAACATAAACATAGGTGATATAAGTGTCACCCTTGTAGTGTCTTAACACTGTTGGAAACTGGGACCTTTTTGCTTTTAATAAGTTATTGTTAAAGGTGAAAACAGGCTTTGGTGGAGTGGAGTAATGAGCTCAAGGAACCACTGGAATTCAAAAATTAGAATCTCTCTCWAAGGAGGTGAGGAAGGAGAGAGAAGGATGACATACAGGAAAGAGGATTTTGTTTTATTTCCTTCACTTCAGGAAGGGTGAAATACAGGTGAAACTTAGGTAATACTTGTGGCTGATTTACTGATTAGTTAATAGTTTGTGTTAATATTATCAATGTGTTAATATTATTAATATATTAACACATTGATAATTAATATAATCAACTATAAGTAAGCTATTAGTTAATTGTATGTGACCCATGTGTGMTCACAGTGAGGTTGTTACAGAGTCTTCCAGTGCCTGCTGTTTCAAAAGGAATCTTTGAAACATAAATGAAGTGAGAGTGAATGTTTTTTGAGGGCTTAGGGATCTGGTGTTGAAACAAGACTTAAGTATCTCAGTTTATTTTATCAGCAATGAGAATCAAGAGGTGACAGGTTTACAGTGGAGAAGTTCTTTCAAGGAGAGAGAGTAATGAGGTCTRGACAAGCGTGTGACATGATCTTATAGCTGGAAGCTAAAATTACACCAGTAGAGACAGCAAATAAAGCACAGATTTTTAACTAGTAGCTCTGGTAACAACATTACAAAACCCCCACAAATTTCTTCCCCATCCTTCTGATGTTCGTATCACCTCTTTGGAATGTGTCCTTCAAGTACAAGCTACTGGTTCCAGTACAAGACTGGGTAGATGAGCATTAGTCACTTTTAAAATACAGAGAGGCATACTGGGTCAATTAATTACTGCTTTTTGTGGCCCACAGCTCTGTGGATCCATTATGCCCACTCCTTTCAATCACAAAGTATTCAGAGACTAGGATCATTCTGCATTATTTGTTCAGATGTAGTATCTTTCCTCTCTGTCATGAATATAGGATATAAAAGTGATAGATACTCTCCTTGTTCCTTTAGCATTCAGGTCCATCTCCCATCAGCTCAGGGTTTAGGACTGAGATTGCAGATGCTGCTTTGTCATGCAGTCTATGGCTTTCATCACCATCTTATCATTTAAATGTAGGATTTCAGTTTCAGATGTGGATGTTATCACAGGATTTGGACATAATGCCCTCATTGTTGCCATGCAGATGTAGGCAGCATGTTAAACAGTGCTTAACCGAGTGTGGTCTTTTTCATGGCTCATACAATTGCTGTCACCTAAATTCTAAACTCCCAGACCTTGGGCACTCACCTTGAGGCACCATTGTCCTGTGGTTAATGAATATAAAGTGATAATTTCTGGAATGAAATCACTGGTCACATTCTATACAATACAAACTCATTTCAATATTACAATTTTTCTTAGAGGGGAAAAAAAAGTATATTTTCAGAACAGTATTTCCCTGTTTCTATTATTTACTTGTTTATGAGGAATGATACTGTAAAGACTGGGAAAAAGCATTTGGAATTCTAGATATGAGATGAAAAGATGCAAACAGTGGCTAAAAGTGTAAGGGGAACAGAAAGTGGGTACTACACTCAGCTATTCTTTGATTCTGGAAGTTTGAATCGAATTTGTGAAGCTTTCCTCCTATATGGGTGTAGGATAGAGCTGCTCTTTGCCTGGTACACATGAAGATAATTATAGGGACAAAGGTGT
The DNA here is from genome assembly GCA_902810485.1 of Alauda arvensis. Lineage (NCBI taxonomy): Eukaryota > Metazoa > Chordata > Aves > Passeriformes > Alaudidae > Alauda > Alauda arvensis. The sequence continues at coordinate 2,263,095 of CADDXX010000057.1, forward strand.
CCTGGTCTCAGGCTTGGCCATTTWTCAGGTGTTCTACCCCAAAGTGAAATCCAGTAAGTTAGTCCTTGCAGAGGATGATGTGGAAGAATTAGCATTATAGGGTTTTCTCATCTGGATGCTCTAGGAAAATTGTTGGCCAGAGGGATATAGAGCAAACAGGAATTCTGTCAGCAGGAGGCTAAGTGGGAAGAGGATACAAGCATAAGATGTGAGGAATGAAGTCAGAATGAAGGACAGCTGATCAGAGGGGGCAGGCCACTTCATATTACTGCTTTTTCATGCCTGCTGGGCTGAACCTTGTGCTGGTCATGGACCAAAGTGAAAGAACTGCCAAATCAGTCCAAGCCAAGCCTGTGTAGAGAAGGCAGGTAGCTTTGGCTGTGCAGTGCTGCTCCTGCAATAGTTCTGCACACCAGGAGGTGCAGGAGGGCATGAGCTGCCTGGGTTGAAGCCTTGAGCTGGGGRGAGTGGGCAGAGACCTCTGAGCTGTAGCAGAGCAGTGAGCTGATGGAGCCCACTGTGAGGATGTGCAAGCACTCTCAGTTCAGTCCTGGGCTATTTTGTCTGCTTGGTTTCACAGCCAGATAGCAGCTCTTTCAAAACAGTTTGTACACGTGGGATATATGTGTTTTATCAATTTCTGTGTGTCCTTTTCCCAGAGAGTCGGCATGTGTCAGTTCACGGCACTGTACTGCTTGAACTTGTGCCACATCCATCTCCCTCCTTTAAGCTGGGAAGCTACAGCAATGGTGTCACAGGGCTTAAGCATTTAACCTGAGAGATTTCTGAGGTATTGGGGAGGAGAGGAGAGAATCTGTGTGYGTCTTGATATGGAGCCAATCTAAGCCCCAAGGAAAGATYTCCATTGATTATAACACAGTTTAAATCTGGTCTGTAATACCWACTAAACAACAAGAYRTGTTGTGATCCTTTTAAGTCATGACTTTTATATAAAATCAGGAGGATTATTCTTATTTATTAYCCCTTTCACTTAAACCTTTTGGGGATAGAAACATATTCAGTTTAAAGAAAACACAGCAATCAATGGCTTTGGAAAATCACTAAAAAGACAGGGTTTGTGTATGAGATTGACTCAGTTTTTATCCTGCTAAATACTTATTGTGGAACAGGAGTGATTTACTGAAAAGTTGTGGAGAAAACCAGAACACAGTAGTCTTGATACTTCATAGCTAAGTGATGGAGGAAAAGTTTTAAAAATAATACAATGATGTCAGAAGCTTTTCATAGCTTGTAGATTTTTCCCTACCAGAACTTAATTTTCCATCTGAACAKAATTATCTGGAGTAGGCCACTTTGGGGAGCAGAGGAGGGAAATCCTTTAGTGTTTTTAAAATTGGTGACAGAAAGAAAGTAGCTGTCTTTTAGCTAAGACTGGAGCTTTTCTTTTTCATGCCCATATTTTGCCTTCTCCACTAAGACTGTGACATACTTGAGGCTGGTATTCTGCAGTCTCATTCCTCATTGTCATCTTAACTGTCTAAAACTGCCTCTAACATTTGAATGAAGAAGCACAGGAACAAATCACATAGTTTCTCATATTTCTCAGTATATTCTGTTTCCAGTATATGCTATTATCTGAAATACCATTAATCATAGGAATGTTTGTTGTGTTACAGTTATTCCTCAGGCCAACTACAGATGTGAGGTATCCTCTGTATTCCAGATCATCTTACAATATGAAGGGCTTGGCTGTGCCTCCTCAGCTTTGCAGGACAGTTTGGCAGTAAATGACTGTGCAATTAATTTATGTTTCAACCAATGTGAAATGCACAGACATCAGAAGTACTGATATTTCTGCAGATAACCTCCCTGTATGAACCTCATGTCACAATACCTAAGCAACTCAAATTTTTTTTTTTAACCCAAGTGATCTTTTTTGTCCTGCAGTCCCAGACTTGGAAGGTCAAGGCTCTTGCTCAGAGAGGCTGGGACACTGCATGGAAGTCAGACCAGAAAGTCCTGGGTAAGCACACTGCCTTTTACCTCCCTGTTGGTTTAATGTGGATTTGTACTTTGATTATTTGCTGCTCAGCTTCCTTCAATACAGAGTTTAAAGCAAAGTTTGGATACACATCTSTCTCTGGGGGCATCAGAAATTTATTTTTCTATGGAATGATCCCTCTCACTGRATTGTTTTCTGAATTGAACATGAAGATACCTCTCAGTTCAGCAGCAGCCTGCACTGGCTTTGTACCAGCTCAGTCAGATGGTGCAGGCAGTGGAGCAAGAAGCATTTTCTACGATGTGAAACCTCTCTCTGGGGTAAGGAAGACCTAGCTTTTTCTAGGAAGCTAGCACTTGTGAGTGATATTTCTAAGTTCCTAAAGACAGATTCACAATTACACACAGCCAAACATAGCCTGTAAACTTCTTTTGTGTGAGCTTATATGATTGGAAGGGGGTCAGGTAGATTAGTACCTTTGGTTTGCTCTGAGTGACTGCCTCCTAACTTCTCTGTGGATGAAGAAAAAAGCATTTGTGCCCACATGCCCTGCCTAGATTTGGTACATATGTCCCTTGGCCACCCAATAGYTTTTTGAGAAGGCACATCACAGCTGCTTCTGAAGGGATTAAGCTCATGCTGGTTTGGGGTGTTGACAGGTGGCCCTGGTGTGCAAATCATCTCCCTTCAGGCAAATCCATTCTCCTCAGCAGAAGCTGTTTTACACTTTTGAGTGATTACATTTCAAGGGTCGATGAAAGCAGCAACCCCATGCTGTTAGTGATGTGTGAACACTCCTTATGAATTACCTTTCAAAACAAGGTTTGAAAGGCAAAGCAGAGTCTTGCAGTTAAAAGGGAGGGCTTTTTAACGTGCACTGTGACTGGGAAGACTCCCCTTCTCAGACTCCTGTCAGTGTGCAGATGTGTCTCCAAAATGGCTTTGCTCACTCCGTGCTCAGAAATCCTGTCATGTTCACACTTCAGAAGCACACTGGCTCACTGAATACCAGGATTTTACTGCCTGAGGGGAGGGCAATATTTCTCCCTTACAATACAATCTTGAAGCCTTATGGCAAAGCTTTTCTTTGACATAGGCAAAATATTTTATTTTGCCTGACTAAGGGACCAGGACCTTAATATATGCAATCTTTTAAACTGGCTCAGTTTTTAATGCTCACAGAACTGAAGTGCCTTATGAATTACGGACTGACATCTCCTTTATCAAATGAAATTACTATGTTGGACTCATTCATGGAATATTTCCAAGCACAAAACTCTCTCTGCTTTCTATTTTTGTCAAGAACTGATCCACAGTATTCTGGTTTATGCTCACTGGTAGCCATTTAACTCTTTTATTATAAAAAACTTTGCATCATGCTATGTGAGGTTGAGTAGAAACAATCTCTCTGGAGCTACAGTGACAGCTTTAAGATAAATAATGGTATTTTCAAAATAATTTGAATTTTGTTTATAGCTTCATCTACCACTTTAGTCATAATGCACAGTGCTTTAAGATACATGAAATCATCGTTAGGTTCCTGGAGCAGTGAATTTAGAGAGTACCTTGAAAACTCATTTGACAGATTTACTAGTAGCAAGAAAGTAAAGCAGATATAAACTATCATGAGTAAATCCACCCTTTTATTAAGAGGGCTCATATTTCAAATCCTTCTGAAAAATTATTCTGAACACCATCAGYCTGAAATTCAGCTGATGTAAATGAACACCCTCCTACTCATGCACAAGAAGATGTGGGGTTTTACACCAATTTGATTCCCACATCTCAYCTGCACAGTCTTTCTTCAGAACATGCACATGTGATTCCATTCATTTTTGATAATTAATGTATGGTCCTTGCAGCCCCATGTCAGAAATAACAATGGTTGAAAGCACTGCTCATCAGCAGCAGTTGGAGTTTAATGTGTTAACCTCATCCCAGTTTACTTTGGTCACTGAACCCTGAATCTGTTTCCAGTGACAAAATGAATATATGAACTTGCAACACACCTARAATTTTGTTCTTAGATGCACACAGTTCTCACCTGACACTCACCTGGCTTGGCACTGGTATGTCCATTAGATTTCACTGCATTTTAATTTCCAGGATTTTATCTTAATCTCAATACCAAATTGAATACTAAATTTCCTTGCTTTTTATGTTTTGGACAGTGATAGAAGTGCAACCATCTTGTCACTGATGGTGAAAATTTGTCATTGTGATTCTTCTTTAAGGTCACTTCCTGCAACTCCTGTGGYTCCCCAGCAAAGGCTCCCAAGGTTTCAAACAGCCAATAGTGTAAGAAATTTACTACACAGGTACATCAAGGAAGAGTCCTGCTCTGCTTCAGTCTCATCTCATGTATTTTTTTTCCAGACCAGTACTTCAGGTCTAGTATTTTCCACGTTTGGGTTCAGACTAGTTACTATTTTGAGAGGAGTTTGGTTTCTTTGAATTCCAGGAACTCCCACCTAAACAAAGGAAATAACTTTACTTCAATATCTTTCCATACTTTCACCTCAGATTTTTGTTGTTGTTGTTGCAGACAGAGATATAATTCAAGGTTATGAGAGCAATTTTTTTTTTCTTCATGGTTGACGTGTTTTATGGCAGTAAGAGCCAGAAACAGAAGAAACTCATGGAACTTAGGGCAGTCTCCTGCCATTCCAGCACCTGCAGCCAAAAGTTGCAATCAGAAAATTGACAATTTCCACAGTATTCTATTGTGAGGTAAGTTCTGAAGTAAATTGGTTCTGCAGGTAGGCACAGATGATGGAAGATTGTCTTAATCCAGCAGTTCCAGTTCAATTACAGTGTGAATTACTGAGATACTTCCATATGGTTATGAAAATTGTCTCAAACAAGAARATGAAGGATAGGATTATTCACAAATGCCACATGGCTATGTATTGCCTTATGRATGCTGGACTACACTGTAATGAGAAGTGTTTTTAAAGCAAATAAGAATGTTGCTTCTGCAAACAGAAGTGCYTAAATATTAATTGGAGCTGTGCCCCAATCCTGCTGAAATACTTMACAATTTTCTGGCTGTCCCTCACTGTAATTCTGATGGTGGCAATGAAATGCTGGTGTCAGGCCTACTTGTCAGTGCCCTGCAAGGCTGCAGCAAGTGYCACTGCTGTGTTTAAAAGTACCAATTGATTCCCATCCGTGTGGTGAGTCCTGTATAAATGCAAGGAGCAAAGTCCAAAGAGCCAGGGTGACCCATCCTTTGCAGGCAAGGTGTGTGACYCCCTCTCCCTCTGCTCAAGGCATCCTCTGGAAACAGTGATGTGTGGTCTAAAGCTGCCTTCAAAGCACACTCCAGCCCACAAGTATTTAATGCCTGAACTCTGGGATTTTCCCTTTAAGGGAAAAAAATGGGACACAGGCTGTTGGTGTGGGGTCTGGATAGGAAGGGTTGATTTTCTGTAATTAGATGACATTTTGATGTAACTACTTCTGCAGTCCATCTAGATTTACTGCAAAGTGTGTGAATTAATTTTAGCCCTGAAACTTTATCCAGAGATCACTTTATAGACTTGCCAGGGATGAAAAACAAGCATAAAAATGATATTTATCTCTAATTCTATTTGTATTATTAGACCTTGAGCACAGAGAGAGGAAGTAAGAAGGTGTACCACCCTAGCCAAAGGAATACATGTGTGTATAAACAACAAAAATTCCTCAAGTGACAAGCCTTTAACCTTTCACAGGGTGGACACTAACTTCTTGTGTTTTTTTCTTTYCCACACTGAAAAAAGTCTTCCTTTTACAATGCAAAATAAAAATGTAATATTTTTATTACATTTGAGATGGTGCTACTTAAAAAAAAAAAAAGAAAAGAAAAGAAAGAAAAAATACTTTGTTTTTTTAAACCAAGATTTATAGTATATGAAAGTACAACTGTATTCAAAGATTTTTCTATACTGCCTGTAGTATTATTTCTGCCTTAGAGGGGCTCAAATACTTGTATGCAATAATATATGAGCAATTCTTTCCTGCAGCAACTTCTCTTTTGACAGCCTATTCATTTATTATTATGAACTGGAAGGTATATTTGAGAAGTAATGATGAAGTATTGACTTGAAAATTGGGTGTGCCAGCCATGGGGGCCTGTCCCTCAGGAGAAGGAGCTAGTTTGTCAGGTGGCTTAAGCAWGGCTGACATGAAGTACCTACATTTGTCAGCCCTTTCAGTGCTGGTGCAGCACCCAGAAACCAGAAGTGAAGTGGGATCACCAGCCATGACAACACYAGTCAGTGAATTTTACCTTCTTGTCTACTGGCCTGGGCTGGAGTTTGAACAAACACACTGCAGTTCCTCTGGGCTTCCTTCCAGGATGTGCAGGCACTGGGGAGTTCCTCTGTGCCCAGTTCTCTCCTGGGTGTGAAGGCAGAGTGCTGCTGGAGCAAGGTCATTTGTGCCCCAGGATGTGCAGGCACTGGGGAGTTCCTCTGTGCCCAGTTCTCTCCTGGGTGTGAAGGCAGAGTGCTGCTGGAGCAAGGTCATTTGTGCCCCAGCTGAGGCATGGCCCCCAAACCATGTGCAAGGCAGAGGCAGCCTGTTGTCTCTGTTACAGACTGCCAAGGGCAACTCACAAAAGTGGTTGAGGCTGGAAGGAACCTCTGGAGGTCATCTTGAACAGCCTTCTCTGCTCTAGCAGGGCTTCCTACAGCCACTAACTCAGGACCCTGTCCAGATGGCTTTTGAATATCTCCAAGAGACTGAGACTCTACAACCTCTCTGGATAACTTGTCTCGCTGCTTGGTCACCCTCGGAGTGAAAAAGTGTGTCCTGCTGTTCTGAGAGAACTTCCTGTATTTCAGTTTGTACCCATTGAGTGTGATCTGTCACAGGTCACCACTGAGAAGAGCCTGGCTCCATCCTCTTTGCRCCTTCSCTTAAGGTATTTATACATATCATGAGAGTCTCCTTAAGCCTGCTCTTCTCTGGGCTGAACAGCCCCATTTCTCTGACTTCCCTTGCAGGGGAGGTGCTCCAGTCCCTTCAACACCTCAGTGGCCTCTCACTGGACTCTTATGGTTGGGAAGCCCCAGACTGGTTCCAGTCAGTYCTATCTTAATGCTATCACTGTTAGAGCATCTTGGGCCAAAACTCAGAGGGATTTAGACAACCAACCCTCTGGGGCCCCATAATCCTGGTGATGGGGCACTACCAGAGAGGAGCCCTGGGGGCCAAGTCTCTCCTGTAGCTATGGGGGGAGGAGGTTAGAGAGCATTTTGTGATGCTCATGCTTGATGGCTATGTGGGGCAGGATGGCCCAGGAAGAATGCTCTGCCTGGCCTATCCAGCTGATGTGAAGGCTGGCTCTTGGGTAATCCATGACTGTCTAGCACTGGATAGCCCCAAGCAGTGCTGGGATTGCTGCTGCCATCCTTTTTGAGCAAGGGGACATGCCATGGTGAAGCCGTTGTGTTTACTCTTTCCTTTTCCCCTCACTTCTTCCAGCCTCTAAAAGTACCAACAGCAGTACTCTGCCTTCCATGCTGCCCCATTTCTCCATTGTTCCTCCTCTCCTGCCCAGCCTCCCAAGATGTTTTTGCACTCCCATTTTCCCAGAAAAGCAATTGCCACCACCCTCTCTCTGTCCCTCCTTTCCTTCCCCCTCTCCTGGGCACTCTAGATGTTTTCTTTTCCAGGATGGGAAAGATTTTATGTATAATTAAGTTAGCACATGAATTCTACATTTAGATATATTTATGAAATAACAATGTTTGAGACAACAAATAAAATTAATGCATACAAATAAAATCAGCTCATTGTGCAGATAAAGCTGAACTGCATACCAAGAGATGCTTGCYCATTCTTTTCTCTCTCTTAATGTAGCTCTATAAAGATAAAAGAAATACACATTTCCAGGGGAAAATACCCTTTCAATACAAACAAACCTGCATATTTTATCTTAATACACTAACCCAACACTACTATGTTGAGGAACAGAAATAACCTTGGAAACATGTTCAAGTTTAATAATTAACAGCTAGCTTTGAAATTACAATTTGCTGATATTAAAATGTCTTTCACAAAGTAAGTTTACTTCAAAACYTTATTAGTTACATATACCCTTAAAAGTGTATATAAAGATATAGAACTTATTTGTAGAAAATATGCCTTYCCCAGTCAAAGACAGAGAGAGTTTTTCWAATAGAGCCTTTTTATTTTCAACTGAAACTCAATATTGTTTCCTTTTTCCRTACTACAGTTTGGAAAACAAAGGACAGGTTTTCTGGTACYCTGATTTCCCYCTCCTCACCCTGCTCTTCAGATCTCCTTCAGGTGAGAGATGCTGCTGCTCAGGTTTCCTCTCTGAGTTGCTCCAAGCAGCTGATGCTCATGGTGAGTAAATGAGGAGCAGAGGCAGGGAAGAGARGTGAAGAGCCTCAGGGGATGGGGAGCAAGGTACATCTTTATTTCCTGAAGTTGACTGGTAAGAATCATTATTTTCTCTAGATGTTGTGAATATGGATTTCTGTGTGGAAAAAATGGGAGTAACGATGGTGTGTTACCTAAATCTGGTAACACAGGAAAGTCAGGAGGCAGTGTGTCTGGTTAAACACAGCTTTGTCTCTGGACCTCCTGGCTTCTTATGAATTGCATTACCTGGCTTTTGGGAACTGTAGGGGTGTGAAAACTTTCAGCTTTGTCCACCCACCATAGGTGGTGCTCCCTGTCCAATATGGTCAGTGCTTCCTCTAACCTTGCTAAAAAGTGCAGCCCAGCCTTGAGCTCAGAGAAGGCAGAGAAACCTTCAGGGCTTTCTGACTGAGAGCAATACAGAGGCATAGCCTTGGGATGGCATAAGCCAGCTGTTGAAATGGGGAAAGGGTCTCAAAATCCAGGTTTTCATWCTCAGATCTGGAGGCATCCTGGCCTTGCACATCATTGGTGGGRAGAGTAAATAAGGACTGGTGTTGCATACCTTCCTCCAAGCAGAGAGCAGTAACGTGGAAATTTTGTAGGAACTTCTGACAACTTCATGCTGAGGTGGAGCTGGGTCAGAAAACTTCCATGCTGCAGAGCTGATTGTTTCATGCAGGAGAAACCTGGAGCCACAGATGAGCAAAGAGATGTGAAGAGACAGAAAACTACTCCCCCATCCCAAGATAGATCTTAAGAGAGGAGGTTCCCTGGGATGGGGCAGTTTTTACTCTGCCCCATGTGCTGGGTAATCTCTTCTGCAGAGACCCTTGCTTAGTCTAAGGTGAGTGTTAAGGCAGCTGTGGGGAGGAGAAGGAATTTGYTCTTCTGTGTGAGATTAGGGAGAGAAGGCAATAACAAAAGCACTGAAAATTGTAATGAGGGAGGAGTTGGTTTGTGTGCACTGTGTGCTCTGTCCTTCCAGGGGCTGCTTTGCTGCCTTTCAGAAGTGAAGCAGAGCTCAGGCTTTTAAACRGGAGGAACACAAAATTGAGGCTGATAGCTTCACTTCTCAGACAGTATCATACCTTTGGATGCTGACAGGTTTTAACATGAATTATAGTCATCCAAGTTCACTGCTTGGTTGAATTGCTTTGCCTGTCCCAAATGTCCCTCAGATGTACTTGTTCCACAAGGCTTGTCACCTAAGTACCACTGCAAGAACAGAAATCTCTTGTCATATCCTCTTTGTTCGTAGTCCAGACTTGGCACTGCTGTTACTCATCAATTTGGTGGCTTCAGAACAGCTGCTAAGCACACTTGGGAAGGACTTTTCTCAAGGTGCACCTGAGCCAAGAAATGTAACAATGAGAAAGAAAGGCTGATATATCAGTCTCAGTCACTCACCTGTAGTGGGGATGTGGGTGCATTACATTAGTCAGTATTTATCTACAAAAAGAATCAAAACTTAACAGAAGAGTCTCACTTTTTACCCACTTGTGTTGTTTTGCCTTTGGCCATTTCTATTTATGTGTGGATTGTGTGTTATCATAAATCTGTTTAGAATTCTGCTAAGACATCTGTGTTATATTTTAAGAATAGTATTCCCTTTTAACGAGAGCTACATCCTGCAGTGATGACAGGCCTGCTGTTCCAAGTCTCAAGTGTCCTCCTTGATGATAGTAGAAGGCAAATAACACCAGCTCTTCCCAACTTGCTCTATTCCCCTGGATGTACTATTCTTTTTGTGTTTGTTTAGTATGTAATATTAAAGTGGTGTTTAGCCTGTAATCTCCTATTAAATCAAATGAGATAAGACTGCTGATTTTGTTTAAGTCTGGTGGTGAGAGCCACTTGCATGAAGATATTTCTTTGCAAAAGGGACCTGACTAAATAATTAATTAAACAATGATTAATTTTTTTTTCAGGCAGCAAGAGCAAGAGCTCAATAGGATAAACACCCAGGGTATTTCTCATTAATTTAGAAGTCACTTTCATGAGAACAATAAAGAAACCACTTGTGGGAAGATAATCTGAAGTTAGCTAAGCCTTGACTCAGTGGTGATGGATTTGCTGTCTCCAGTGGTTCATGTTGTGCCTTTAGGTCAGCAGCATTGTTCTTTAAAGCTTGGTCTTGGAGTCTGGTTGCATAAGAATTTAACTTTCATTTAAAAATAAAAAGAAGGCGCTTTCTGCAGTCTAGAAAAGGAATTTAAAATGCCAACAGAGCCAACTGTGATTAGGATGGATTTACTTTGTGTGAAGGGGGGTGAAGAGAACTCRGCAGTATTTATGATGTGAATAAGCCATTGGCCACTGCTGTGGGGATCCACASAGGTGCACAGATGTGCATCAGAAACAGCAGCAGAGCAGAAGCTGTTTGTGCCCAAAAGCACAGWATTGAATCATGAGTGGGCTTGTGTGTGGGTCATACCATATTAAATGAGGCCTTTGTTTGACCTGGTGACATTATGACATTTGTTYAGTGTGATTAACCACAAATTATTGCCTCTGCTCTGTTTGTTACTCTGTKTTGTTTGAGGTCACAATGCAAGTAGACTGCCTGGATATGGGGGGGGGTGCAAATTTTGTATTGGTTTTGTAGCCAAAAAGTGGGATTTTTCCCAGTGGATCCCCAACATAGGATGCCTATGCTGTAAAATCCTAGTTGATGCAAGACCTCTGTAACTCTTACCTTGTGGTAGGAAAATGAGCTCAGCATTTTGTGCCTTACCTGTGGSGTAAACTTCTAGAGTTTGMTTAGAGAAAACTAYAGGAGCTTTGTCTTCCTGGTATTTTATTGAGAATAGCAGRTATCAGCTTTTCATGTCTATCYTCTTTAGTAATAAAGACAAAACCARTCTTGMAATAYCACCTGAATACTTTTARTATCCTTTTCCACTGTGGTGACCATATCCTTCCCTGAGCAGTTTTGTGGCAAGTCATGACTTCTCTGTCATTACTACCACTGCTTATCCTGAGATTGTACCACGGTGTGTGAGAGTGAGCAACTCAGACCTCTAAGGAAACCAGGAGAGTTAATGTCTGTATGGAAAATTTCTGAAGACTTTGCATCCCTGCATGATGGAGAGTAAGCAGTGGGAGGGAGTTTACAGCAAAAGGGGTGACGTGAAATATTTCCTTAATGAGACTAAAAAAGAATCACAATGAAGCATTGCCTGACAGAGAATATCTTCCCTCCCATGTCAGGAGGCTTTAAAATATAAACAAAATTAAGGTGTGTCCATGAACTGTCAATTATCATTACTTCAGTAATGATTATGCAGTTCTTGGGAGAAGGAATGGAAGGTGAGGCTTGGCAAGCCTCTGGGGTCCCATTTATGCACCAGGGGGTTTCTACTCAAATGCCCTGTTGCTCCCTGTTAATTAWGCTTGACTTTACACCTTAAAATACCTTGGCCTCTATGATAAGAAATTTCATACATGCTCTGTCTTTCCAGGCAGAGCTTATGTTCAAACATGCAAATTAAATCTCACATTCTTTCCCATAACTAGTTAGAGTTGTGCTCATCTGCTTCTCATGGTTTTTATCACATGGCTGTAAACAAAATAATGAGCAATGAAAAGTATTTAGGCAGAGTTAAAAAAGGCTAAAAAGATAAGTTGACAGTTATTTTGAAAAGGAATATTTATAGTTATATTAATCTCTAGTCTATGCAGATTGCATGCCATAGAATTCAGTGTAAAGAGCAAAAAGAATAGAAACAAAAACAACTCTGGTGTGTTTGAATCAAGTTTATTTTGGTGATGACTTCTTTCTCAGCTGTGCACATCAAAACAAAGTGATTGTTATGCTCTCAGTGAGAATTTTATTTGTGTGCCATGACACTACCAGTACTGAATCATGATGTTCTTCTAAMTCTCCCCAAAACAATGGTCTGCCTAAAAGTATTTAAGAAAATACAGCTATTATTGTTTTCTTACATGGTTTCATATGCTGAATATGGGAAGTCTAAAAACACAGCCAGAGTCTTGCTGACACTGTTGTTTTCATACAAGTGAAATGTGCTGTCGTTTGTTTTGAAAGGAGGATCTCTCTCCCATCAGGGAAATTCAGAGGTGTCTAAGGAATATCATTAAAAAAATAAGATTTCCATTCTTGTGGTCAGTTGGTGGGTTGAGAGTGCTTTGGGCWTGCTTGGAAGGATATTCAAAGGCAGGGTTTGCTCTCTGTTCTCACAGTAACACAGTTAGAAACATGCTGTGTTTCCTGCAGGGCTTTCACTGAGTTTCTGCCTCCACCAGAGCCAGCTCTGGATGCTTTCACTGTGGCTTTCGTGTGACCTTACAGCTTTCCTGACTCATCTGAATTTGTTTCATGTCAGGAGACCATTGGCATCTTGCCTGCAGCCAAATAACTCCTGTCAGAGTACTTTGGGGATATGACACTTTTCTTCATAAGTCTCTTTCTGTATATCTGTGTGTTTAACCAGTTAAAGGCTGTTCACACTCTTTAAATCTAGAAATCTTTAAAGTGACTGTTTCTTACCAAGTGGGCMTTTGAAGACTTTTCTTTCTGTTGGGCAGCTGTTCCTTCCTGACATCCCCAGCTGACAGAAGGAACTACAGCTGCAGGGGGGCATATAATTTTGTAAGGAAGCTAAGAAAAGGGAAGAAAAGCCTCCTCCTTCTTTCATTCCTTCTTGTTGTGACTATCTAATAGGAAGATACCCAGCAATGACTGAAGTGATAGGTATTTGCTGAGCAGAAATTGCTTCTGTTTAAAACTGTCTGTGGTAATGTTAAAATAGGATCAGCTTGACTAAACCTTTTCCCCTGAAGGATATGAAGAACTGAAGAAGAGATRGGGGAAGTCAGCCCCAATTCCCATCCTCTGTGGAAAATGCTAATCTACATCCCAGCCTCCTTCATAAGTGACAGTGGTGCCTTTGGAGGCCAAGCCCAAAGAACAAGTGACTGCTCAGAGGAGGTGGAGAGTGTCTTCCTTGCTTCTCTCCCAGTTCATGTGCTGGAAAYCCATCCGTGCAGCTGCAGATGTGCTAAGCATCCTGCCCCAGTGGAGGGTGCTGTTGTCTGTGTATTGTCCTTTCTCCTTCAGACACAAGCCCTTCATCACAGCTTTGTGTGGAAAGGAAGTGTAGGTAGACTTCTGTTTCATTTATTAGTAGTTTTCCTGATGCAACAAATCCTGATTCCTGAATTTTCTTAACATTTCAGTCCAGTACCTCACCCTAACTACAATTTGACCCCCTCTCTTTGAAGAACTATCAATCTTCTACTGAATTGGGCCCTGTCCTGCCACCTGCCTGTGTTTCCTCCAGGTTCCACAAGCCCCAGGGGTSCTGTGTCCCTTAGTGTTACCTCTGAAGTCCTGGTGTAACCATCCCCTAGTGAAGCAGTTGAGTTGTAGTCACTCTCTGCACTGCTCTGGATCTGGTCTCCAGTGTGGTGGAGCAGGTACCACACTACATTGAAGAGCCTGATTTTTTTCACTCTAAAATTTCCTTCTAGCCTCCTGTTTCCCATCAATTTTAGTGGCTGAGGGTGCTGACTGGGAGCCTACATTGATGCTCACCCATTCTCAGCAGGGCTGCCCACTGACATCTTGGGTAAAATTTCCCATGTGTGTCTGCACCTGAACCATCACTGATTGATGGGCCAGAGCAGAGAGTTTTGGAGGAAACCCCAGCAAGTGTGCAGTGGTGAATAAGTGTGAAATAACACTACAAGTTATGATCCAGTGGCTCAGTGTAAAAATCTCTGTGAGGCAAGCCTGCTCTGTGAAAGGCACTCATGACCTCTCAAGTACTTTGGTTGCTCATACAAACAACAGCAATATCTGACTGGGATACCTGTCAGGGACAACATCAGATCCAGCTAATGATATGCTAATCTCTGTTAATATTTGATCTACATCCCAAAGAAGTAGAGAAAGTAGCAACAACTTCTATGGAGTTGTTTTTGTGAAGTCAGATATACAGACAGCTGTTGTTCTGGGTTTGAGATGCAACATAAAACAGATAAGGGTCACAACAGGTATAACCCACAGGCTTCACCTTTGGACAGCAATAGTGATTGTGGAAGTGTAACAGATCACTCTCTGAGTGTGAAAGCTAGAAGTGACCTTTTGCACTTGTTCAGCCTTCACTGATRAGGGGATTGGCCTCACCCCAGTAAACTCAGCAGTTTAGTGTTGCTTTGCCCTGRATAAAACAGTCTTGATACATYGAATGTTTATGGAGACACACTTCTSCATCTCTTGTGGAACCTYTTTGGCCCCCACTTGAACACTGTGGCAAGCTACTTATCTTGGGGTATTTAAAAAGCAACAGCACAATCTAGTCTTTTATCTTTTTATGAGAAGAGGATAGCAACTTTTCTAAGCCTACTGTTCACAGCTGTTTGMGCTGCAGAGATGAGGGCCCATGTTGTTCCACATCTTTTCTGTAGATGTGGATGTATTGTTGATATCTAAACAGTCCTCTGCTCTCTCTGGTAAGGTTTAACTGAAGAGAGAAACTGCTGAGTTTCAGTTTCTAAGAAGAAACGCTTGAATTCCCAAATTCATTCACAGTGGCAGGAGAAGGAGTGGTTTAGCAGAAAACCATAGAGCCTGTCAGCAAGGTGTTTTGCTCAACTATTTCTGACAAGAAATAGAAATTACAGTAGAAAATCCCTTGGCATAGAGTCAGCCCAGTACCATGAGCCTGCTTCTGGAGCYTGACCTTCCCAGCAGCAGTTTTCTAGCTGGGAATCCTGGCCATCCA